>VDFB02193867.1:429041909-429146693 GCA_007258455.2 Sequoia sempervirens
ATGGGGGTTGAGGGATAGTGTTCAGGGATGAGGGTATAAGGTTAAGTGTATCTAGGGTATAGGGATTGAGGGTATAAGGAATAGGGTATAGGGTATATGGATGAGGGTTAAGGGTGTAGGGTTTAGGGATTAAGGTATATGGTTGAGTGTTGTGGGTTGAGGGATTATGGCTTAATTATAGGGTTAAGGGTTTAGGAATTAAGGTATATGGATTGGTAGGGTGGGAGAGAGAGATATAGGAGGGAGATAGGGAGTGGTAGGGTGGGAGGAATAGATAGAAAGAAGATAGAGATTGGTAGGTGTGGAGCATTTTTTCTCTAAGTGTCTATTTATATTTGTTGTTCCTTCTGCTCCAAGGCTTTTACTCTCTCTCGGTTTGCATTTTCCTCCTAAAACTTGTCAATTCAATGCATCCTTTTGGAGATCATGGGAGGTTTTTGGCAAAATGGTGAACAATTGTACCACATAGTGACTGCACTAACTTTCTGAGTTTTACCTTCTCTCCAAGAATGAAGTTGTATACATGGATACACCATGGATTTTTTCCTTCAAACTACTCTCCCATTTTTTAACAATGCTTTCCCACTTGCCACGTTGCCCATTTGTTGTTGAGCAAGTCTTTTCACCGCCAAAGGAAATACTTTCACAAATATCATTGGGTGAAAACATCTTTCTTCCTTTGTCACCCCTAGAGTTGGCCTCTTTTGTTATCTCCATAATCACCTATAGTAGATTGGATTAAATTTTGGTGAGCATTTACAACCATATCTTCCTTCTAACAAAAGGCCCACATGAAGTTTTGGTAGAGATCTGGGTTATCAAGTTGCCACATCCGTTGCAATTATTGAAGCAGCTCAACTTTTATTACCATATCAAATCTAATTTTTTATTAGATTTTGAGGACATCTAGAGATGACACCTATTAGGGTTTTAGCTTTTGCGGCGGAGGGGTACTCAGTGCTTGTTTTCTTCCCCTCTCCTATAAAAAGGGGAATTCACCATGAAGGGGATATACAGAGAGATAATATAGTAGTAGAATAAGATATAGCATATTTCTTGTAGAGATGTGATCACCCTTTTGTAATTGATGTCAAGACAATCATTAAATTATATTATCTAACTTTAACATTTTTATTATTCAAGCAATATCAAATAACGAAGTTGTATCAGATTGTGCTCAAGTTGGCCTTTTATTTTATGCTTTATTCTTAGTCATATATGTATCAAATGCTCTATGATTTTCATTATTTCCATATATAATTCATGATTTTCAATTTTGAATTGTTAAGATTTTATGATCTTTGAACCTCATCTTTTAGGGATTGGATCATGTTCTAACACTATTTCAATTTCCTACTAAAGTTTGGGTGGCTTCATACTATGTTGTTAACTGAAATAGTTTTGTAATAATCTAAATTATCTTATTTGAACTTGGGGTTTTCCTATTTTTGTTTGAACCTTAATAGGTGCTTCCCAGGGGAGGATTTGAATGTCTACTTTGTGCCTACGTTGGCCTTAGTTTTTCATTCTCCTTCCAAAAATGAAGGGTATGTGGCCTTTTGTGTTTACTTTTATCAAAAACTAAAACTTTTAAGGGTCTTTTGAAATGTTGTAAAAGTTTTGGTGCATCGCCGCATTTAGTTTACTTTCTACATTTCTTTCTCCCTTTTCCCATACCCAAAAAAGAGTTGTCTTCTTTAACAATCTTGGAGGTTATTTAGTGAGGTGCAATCAGGTCCCCCACTCACTAAATTTCCCATAAGGTTGTTCAAGACAAGTGCAAGCTTTCATAATCAACAGTTCTTTTTTTGGCACACTCAATGGGACTAAGATCTTTCATAGCGTCTAATACTTAGCCTTAAAGAGGCATATTAAATTAGACTAACAGGAGAGACTGGTTAACTCATTCCCAAGGTCCAAACAAGGGAATATTCTAGAGGAAATTCCCAATATTCTCAATTACCCTCTTCAACCCCTTGGAGGAGGTGAGCCATAGGTTTTGTATCACTTGTCTAAAGCAATAGAGTTAGGAGTGCCAACCCAGAGTCTAGAGCCTTATCTACCCCTCCAGGTGGCCAAACCTTCCAAATTAGAATACCTATCTACCTGGTCCATAGGGGTTTGTTTCCTGTGGCCCTCCAAGGAGCAGTAGTGGCAAGAAATTTTGTAACCTAGGATACTTGCAATTTGCTAGTTTGGCACACTCCTCCAAATGTATGTCCTGCCATTCCCACTAATGCCCTCAACATGATCCTGAAGTTTACTGGGGAGAATTTTAAAACACCTTCTGAACACCTCCAAGACATTGTTGAGGTTTGTAGGGTTCACAACATTACGGAGAAAACTGTCACCCTTAGATTATTAGTTGCATCCTTTAAGGGGAAGGCTCAAGATTGGTATAGGTCATTAGCCCCCAATTTTATCCACTCTTCAAAAGAGCTAAAAGAAAATCTCTTCAAATATTTTTCAGAGAAAGGAGATTACTCATCCATTTTCCAGTAGCTAATAAAAATCAAGAGAGCTTCGTAGGAATCTATGATGGACTTCAACACTAGGTTCCATAAAACCTAGAAAAGGATCCTCACAATGGCTAGACCTCTAGCAGTTATGGCATTCATATTTTATCAAAAGGTTATCAATTCGAATATCACAGCAATGATTCAGTTGCTTGGACATGACACTTTTCTTGACGCATACATCCTAGCCATAAGGGAAAAAAATAGTCTGATTGACACTGGGAAGTTCCCACTCAGACCACCAATGCTAGTGTTCATAGAAATATTTGGTGGAATGCAAGAAGAAGCGACCCCCTATACATCTTCCTCACTCCCTAGCACATCATTTGTATCACCACCTTCAATGCACTTATATTTGAAAACACAAAAAATAATGTTAGGCTCTTCTTCCTAGGCCATGGATGTCAATGACATGAAAAATTTAATGCAAACTTTTACAAATGAGCTTGTCATTATATGGCATCAGCAAGAAGCACCTCCAAAGCCCCTTGTTTAAAATTATCAAGGAGGGAGACCATCCTTCTAGTATAATTCATATCAAGGAGCTCCTAGAGGAGGTAACCAACCAAGTACATTGGGCCAAATAGTCCTAATGACTATCCCATTGAAAATAGACAAGTCTAGCATAAGCAAGGGCTTAGTCCCAAGTCAAAAAACCTCATGGGGGACATTCATGCATGGTGCTTCCCATGCAGTGACACTCATATGCCTCAAAATTGTCCAAGGGGAAATCTTCAATAGAGGATAGTAGAACAAAGAAGTTAGGGAATTCCTTCAGATACAAAAAAATATTAGTCCCCTGGGATTGAGAATGCTCAACTTAGTGCTCATACACTAAGCATGTCCATAGAGCAGCAATTAGATATCTCCCTCGACCAAGTGCTCTTTTCTTCAATGGAGGGAGAAGACTCAGTTTTCACAAATGAAGTCTCAATCATGAGAACATTGCAAGTACAATCATACAATAACACATGATCAAAGAGAAGGTTGACTAGAGAACATGTTCCATTGACACCGCTAATCTAGCAACCATAGAGGCCCCCAACCACAAGTACCACAATAGCAACCAAAATTTATGGATAAGGTTCTCGAATTGCTTGTGGTAGACCGGTCTTTTCCTAAGGAAAAAGAAACACCTCTGTTCAAATCGAAGAACTTGTCAATTGGGATACTTAATGTGGTGGAACAATTAAAGAAGGCTCCAGCCAACATATCTTTGTGGGACATCCTATCAATTTTGGAGTAGTAGACTTTGTTGTGGGATGCATTGGATAAAGAGGAGCAAGCTCCACAGCTGGACACAATCTCGCTACATAATCAGGATAAATCCAAAAGGCTTGAATTGGACCTATAACCCTCAAGACCCGCAACGTATGTCAACATGGTGGACATGACAAATGAAAAGGAGGTATGTAAACCAAATCCCACCCCTTTCTTCTTAACTCTTATTGTAGGGTATAAGATACTACACAATAACATGATTGATTTAGGGGATAACACTATAATCATGCCCAAATTAGTGGTTGATGCTTTGAATTTAAAATATGAACTTCTAGATAAAGGAATCATGAAATTGGATAGGAAAAAGGTATCAACCATCAATCACATTAAAGAGCTCCCTTTAACTTTGTACTCCTACCCAAGCCAAGTAGTTACTCAAAAAGTGGTTATAATCAAAATTCTCCAGTCTTTGGGATGTGCCTATCCAAATATTTTATGACAAAAAAAGATGGATACCTAGCTCTTGATTGGTCCCATCTTATCCTAAGAACTAAGCACAAGGTGAATCTATGAAAATCATGTATGAACCACTACACCATGAACACAACATAGAGGATGTGGTAATGATCTTTGAGGTGACACACGCCTCAATTTCCAAGAAGGAGATGTATTGTGCAAAGATGTTGGAAGAGGAAGAGGCCACAAGTGATTGGGGCCTAGAAGAAGAGTTTCTCTTAAACTAATTTATTGATTTCTATCCTTTCAAATATTTTCATGCCATGGGTTTAGGCACATATGTAATCTTCAATGAAGATTAGGCCCTCCCAGAATTGGTCAAGGAACAAGAGAACCCAGGACAAACTATGAAAAAATACTTATGGATGTTGCACTTCGATGGTGCTAAATGTAAGACTGGCTTTGGAGTTGGTATCAATATTGTATCTCCAACAACTTCTGAGACCCTCAGGGCTTTCAATTTGTAGTTCCCATGTTTAAACAATGACATTAAATATGAATGAATGGTGCATTACCTAACACTAGTAGAGAAGAAGGGCATAAAGGTGATACAAGTGTTCAAAGATTGTAAGCTAGTGGTAAAGCAGGTCCGAGCACAAGCAGCCCCGAAGAATGAAAGAATGTAGTCTCACTGACATTGAATGTGGGACCTAATTGAAATATTTGAGGCTTTCAATATCCAAGTCATTTTGAGGTCTCAAAATATATGGTAGATAAAATGGATTTGATCAACTCATAATTTGAGCTTTCCTCTGAGCTAGCTGAGAGCCACCACACAATATGTGTCATCGCCCGACTGTCCATCCCTAATAATGATCAAAATTGGCAAGTCTTTCAAGACAATGCCCAAATTCTAACTTTTTTACAATAGTTAAGAGAATTTTTTTATCAAGCATAGTTCGGACTTGAAGAGGTTAGTGAGGAGGGGATAATTCAACATAAAAGAAATAAGCTCCTGCAAGGCCTGATCACATTGGAAAACCTCTTCGACTATGAAGATGCAAGAAGCAACAAACAAAGGTTCATAGCCAATGAAGGAGACCATGAATACCTCAACATCAGGGATGGAAGGAAACTAAAATTTGAGAGGAACGTGCCTCACAAGGATAAGAAGAGGCTAAGATCTTTGTGTTCTAAGTAAAATGGATTTGTAGCCTCCAAACCTACAATGATTTGAAAGGATGTGACTAGAGCATAATTCAACACACCATTGACCTAGTAGAAGGATCCAAGGGCAACTCGAAGGTGGTGTATAGACATGAATTTGCACCACCCTTGCAAGTTCCCCTTTTACACCCCCCACTTTAGAAAAATAAAACCCAACAATGTAATACTACATCATCCATCTATACTCCATCCACTTGGCACATGTTTGTAGTGTTGGTGGGGGAATTTTTGTTGGGGACACATGTGTAGTGCATTGTCATCCTAATAGGATTCCTACCTCTAGAATATGAAAAGGTGTTACATTTTCCATTGGGGTCGAAGTGTAATGTATCTATGCCATTCAACCAACATTTAAATGGCTCTTTCCCTCCCAAATTCACTTAGAAATTTCTACCTCTCATTCTCATTGATGGCCACTTCATATTTTTGACAGCTTCTTCACATGCTACACAATTCTTGAGCAAATTCTTGCAACTCTTGAGCTACTTGATGCACTATCAACTCTACCATTGTAGCATAACAACATTCTTCGCATCTACCATAGAAGCTAAAACTTGGTGTCTTACAAGAATTCATTCAGCATCACTATGACAATGTCAAATTTTCCACGGTTGTAGACTTGCATTCCTCTCTCATTGACCTTGGGTGCCTTTAGTTGTGGGTGGTATTATTTTCTTACTATTGTATCATTGTTGGATTTGAGTTGTGTAGTGTTTCTTGTAATGTTTGGTATCCTTTCCTTTCTATCACAACTTCTTTATCGCACTGCTATTTCTCTATCTATTTGGCTATCCATGGAGGTGGGAACACCAAAATGGGAGTTTGATTACAACAAGACCCAAAATAGCCCCAACATTTTTCCCTACCTTTTTGTGTGTAGGCACTTGTTTGTGTGGACCTCGCAGAAGAATTGGACCTTTCATGAGTTAAATTCTTACCCTTTTTCATTCTTTTCATTTCTTATAGCATATCTCTTAGTATTTATATTATTCTATCATTTATTGTTTCATCATCACTCCAAAATTTAGTGGCTAAGCTGTTAGTAGATTTTTAGTACCTCTAACTATCATTTTTCAGTGTCTATCCATACAGATGACAGCGCACCTGTGAGATGTCAGTGTGTCATGTTGTCATTCCTTTTGTGCACTGTTGTCCTTTAGCAGAGAGCTGATAGAGTTATGATCCAAGTTCTAGAAACCTACTCATTTAGTCTGAACATAACTCTCGAGCTAGCAATAGAGTGATAGAAGTATTGAGAGTTCTCTTCAATATCTACCCTTAAATATCAAAAAAATCCTTAATCACCTACATGGTTGAGGTAGATTAGGGAAGCCTTCAACTCTCAGCTCTTCGTGACCTAGAGTAGTTGAGTGATCGATCCCCCTCCTTTACATTTTGGTGAACCCAGTATAAACCATTTTGGTTCCATTTGGTAGTGTTGAAAGACCCTTCCATCATGTTCTAGGAGTGTTGTGGGTGTGAGTTTTGCAAGGCTCCTAGCCTCACAACCCAACCTATGACCCCTAGTGGCTTAGCTGGAAGGATTCCTAAAGCAATACAAAGAAAAACCCTGAGTGGGTTGCCGTCCAATTGTGAAACCTCTAGGGGCTCCTACAAAAGTTCTATCTAGTGTAAACAAAGATGGCTTCCTTCTTACATCTACCCATCCCATCTACACAACCTACAATTAGATCCCCTATTATAACATTTACTTTGTAGGATTTTTTGATGAATTCTAATAGGGAACCATCTCCCTTGTACATCCTCACACGTATCAATGGGAATACCATAACTAGTTTTCTTTTTTACCCTACATGCCAAGTGGATGTTATTATAGAGGAGATCATTTTGATAAAAAAATTTACATAAGGATGGATATGATGAGTTTAAAAGAACTATATGTACACACAATATAATTTTTTTCCCTCTCATCAGTTGTATCACCTTGTCAATCCTGGTTATACCCATGACTATGAATGCACTCTTTGACATCATTCTGAGGTTTGAACTATTCAAAGTGAAATTAGCCATTCCCTAGCTAGTTTCTATGAATGCAGTTCCCTCGATAATCCATAAGTGCCTGAAGTTTTCCCATGAGGGTTTTTTCCATGTAGTCCATGACACTAGTTACAAACCGATGATTGCGCATGGGGGCTACTAAGTGGATCACTTATGGCCCACCCCTATTGATCTGCTCCCTCCTAGGATAGACCTGTTGTATCAAACTTATGTGAAATATAAGAGCGGGGGCATAATGCCAAAGGTGAGATACCCTCCTCCCTATTCCATTTCACATAGAGCTTGCATAATGGTGGAATAGGAAAATTCCTTGGCCACTTGAAAACGGAAAAGGAGAAGTTTTCCCAGGGCTCTTTCTCTTCTCCTTCCCCCACTATCCCACATGTTGCTTCCTCTCACCTTGCTATGGCGCCATCAATTTTCAGTCCTATGCATTTGTTGGGGAGTTTGATGTTTCCCACCTAGTGAAAGTCCAAGTATCCAACATTTGAACTTCCTATCTTACCCATGGTGCCTCGACTTGTTCTATATGGTAAGGGGAAGGGTCCCCGTGGACAAAATTCTATGTCTCAGCCTCTGTGGCCTCCTACTACTCCTACCTATAAGGTAGTGAATGGGAAGAGGCCCGTCATTGAGGTTCTTGAGCTTTCTCCTCCCACTATTGTTGCATCGTCCTCTCCATCTCTTCCTCCTTTTCCCATCCAAGAGCCCCTCCCTCTGCTCGAAAAAACTATGATAGATACTCTAATGGATGAACAAGAGTCTTCTGTCACTTCTTAGGTTGAAGCCTCTAGCTCTTGGATCCATAGAAACCACCTTGCACATGAGTGCAGTGCCATAGGAAGGCTCTAATCGTTGATGAGGCTGCTTTGCAGAAGAAGGAAGAGGAGCCAACAACTCCCACTTTGGAATCCTCTTCTAAGCCCTCCTCTCTTTCTCTTCCTACTTCAATTCCCTTTACCTCGATCTTTCTCTCAACTTCCCCTACGAGTGTGAACAATCCTCACCTAAACAGGGTGTAGGTATTCATTGCTCCTTTAATTGAGCCTCCTCTTTTGATGTCCCTTCTCGACATCTTGCCTTTATACCTCGATGGTCTTTGCTATGGTTTTCTCCTCTTCCTCTGTGCCCTCTACTTCATCTATTGGGGTTTCACATCCTTCGATGATGTGAAAGATGGAGAACGACCCTTCTTGCAATGGGGGTTAGAAGAAGGGTTTGCGTCCCACTTTGGAATCTTCTAAAATGAGGTTGTTGGTTCAAAATAGGTTGTTGTAAGAGAATCTATGACATGTATGACAATTGTCATAAGATGCTATGATAGTATGATAGAATATGCTATTTTTGGACCAAAGGTGCCCATGCATGAAAGATGTCTTATGACAACTGTAAGAGCATCTGTAAGAGGCTATTTTTGGTATGTTTTGACCATTTCAAGGAGGGAGGCATGGGTTTTTCTAGGTGGTACTACTTCCTATTGTTTGGTGAAACCATGTTGGTTTTCATCCTCACAAATCTCTATAAATTGGGGCCTTGAGCTAGAGTTATTCAATTCAATTTTGCAGGTTTGCAGGGTAACAGGGTGCTGCTAGATTTTACAAGGAATGATAAGAGAAGTCTATTCATGCATGTAATATTTGAGATTATCAGTAATATACTTGCCTCTCTTTCAATGGTGGAGTTTTTTCCCTTCGCAGTTTCTCCACGTAAATCTGTTGTTGCATGTCATATGATTTTTCTATCTCTCTCTCTCATTCTTTCTTCACACTAAGGCAAAAGGTTAATCTACATACTTCAGATTTGCATTCACTCATTTAAGTTCATATTGTAAGCTTTCTTCACCTTGATTATCAACATTCGTCACTACTCTTGAATCATTCGATGAGGCTAGCAGTGGATCTCGAGTGTCACCTCCATCACCCATTAAGTTAACACATGGCACTCTTATGAAGTGCATGTTCAACTCAGTAGATGAGGTGTTGGCCCTATTAGCGATCTTTTCAAAATTGTTCACATTCACCTCACAAGAACTAAGTGGAGAAGACCTTAAGGGGTGTACCATAGAAAAATGGCCCCTTGTCATTTTCATGGCCTTTTAGGTCTTGTTTCATTGTGTTTTACATATTTTTCCTTGATTTTATGTTGCAACATGGCTTGAACATGCTTATTTTAAGTATTAAAATTTAAATATTGAAGTCTTGTGAATTTGTTGTGAAGTGTTGTAAGAAATTTCCACATTATTCTAGACTCTATTTAATACTATTTACCTAAAAACTATCCTTTTACACATCAACAAGTCCTATTTTCAAGTGTTGTAAAGTCTTGTAATAAGGATTCACAATTTTCTAGGCATTTTCCCCTTATTTATCTCTTTTTTATGACTTATTCGACCCCTTTATATACTCACATGCTTTATTTAAGTGTATTCTTGAATATACTCTTGACTCACAACATTTAATGACATTTAATTTTTGACACCTAGATTCATGTCCTGGTGGGACCCATTCACCATGGGTGGCGAATGAGTCCCCCTTGGCTCCAAAATTCAAAATATTTTAAATTTCTTTCAAGATTTATTCAAAAATATGCTTGATGTCGGCTTGTGATGATGTATGAATAGTAACTAAGGCACAAGATTGATATAAATAAGTTATTTTCACCTCATTTTTACATCTCCAAGACATCTAAGCACATCTATTCATTCATCTAAGCATTCAAGCATTTGCAATACATCATCAAGCAACTATTGAAGCATTTTGGAGTTTCCATTGGTCAACATTACTTCAGACTTGCATTAACAAGGAGTTTGATAAGTTTGTAACACTTGGATGTTGTTCATTTATCAGTTCCTTTATATTTCATTTATCTTTATTGGGTTTGATTACCAAAGTGGGGTTTGACCAAGGAAAACCCCTATTTGCTAACCCTCCAACATTTTCCCCTTTGCATGTGTATTTGTAGCATTTTGTTTGCAGATTTGACAAGTTTAAATGTGTTGAAAAGTGGAAATCAAGTCAATTAGGTGCTTCAAGTCAACTCATCATTATTTCAAGATTGATGAATGATTTATGTTTGTTTCCTACATAACTGACTTTGGCAACATTTCCAAATCTAGTGTTGCAGAGTTGTCTCTTGATTTTCTACAAATCTTGGAGAGCACTGATTCACCACCTTTGGCGAATGAGTCCCACTTGAGACCTGAAAATCTGAATTTTGTCAGATCTCAGATCTCAACTGTCAAAAATCAGCTCCCGACAACTTTTTCATCAGTAGGAGGACTGATTCGCCACCTTGGTCGAATGAGTCCCACTATGAAATTTTAGTAAAGTCATTCAACATTATAGACATCCCAAAATTAGCAATTTACGTCTAGGTGCACTCAGATTCATCCATGTACCTTCTGTTCTACATATTTTCTTCATTTTATTCATTGTTTGCATATCATAGTGTGTTTTCAAACATAGCTTAAATCTTAGTTTTGCATTCATTTACATTAGTTTTAATTAGTCAATTACATTTATTTTAGTTCATTTAGGCATAATAACATCATACATTGCATAAATTGAATAAACCCCTAGGTTTTTGAGGTCTATCTCTCTCCTTTTAGGTGAAAAACCCTAAGAGTGCAAGAGAAGTACATAGACCCAAAAATCTATAGTTTAAGGGGCATTCTTCCTTGGCTCTTGTTGTAGATGGTATGGAGGGTACCCCCTTGATATTCTTCCCTTGCAAGCTCATCTTCCCTCCCCTTATAATGATATAGATTAGGAGAATGATGACCTCTTGGTTGATGAGGACTAGGGGGCACCTCTCCTTTATTTGTAGATTAGATTGTGTTAGTGTATTATGTTCCCCCCCATGCTTGTTTTATAAGTTCATAAATGACCCTTTTCACCCTCGTAGATGCTTGGATATAGGAGTGTTTTTGTCATAAAACTTTCTCTATTTGTCACATCATTCTTCTCTTTGTCGTGTATTGATTTTCAACAATTGGGGATGATGAAAAGTGTTGGAGGAATTTAGGCCTCCCTTCTATGTTGAACCATTTTTTTATTTTCATGTGCCCTTCTTCGCATGATCTAATATAGTACTAAATTTATGACAGTTTATTTATATATTATTATATCTATTTATCTATATTTATGAGCATTTATAACCCCAAATTATCAGATCCCATGTCTCTCATTCGTTACATATGTGTTTACCCTTTCTTTTTATCTTTCTCTCTTCTTTGCTTTCTTTGTGATGTTGTGGTGCTTATGTTTTGTCTCTTGTGTGTGTGACAACATTACCACAGTTACATCTCATCATGTTCCACAAGCCACAACATCACTTTCACTCTTGCTTTTCTCTCCTTAGAATGTCACGTAACTTTGTGTTTGGCATGCACCACCCTAAGGGGGGGCTATCATATCACTTCAATTTTCAAAAGGTGTATTTGGTGGCCAAGGAATCCCTCCTTAAAATTTTGTGCCCTTTTAAAATATTTTTCAAAAATTAAATTCCTCAACAAGGACTCCTAGCAGAATACTTTCCCTTTATTATGGGTTTGTAAAGAAAGAAATTGAAAAACTTTCCTCCAAGGAGGGAGTACCTTTTCCTGTGGGTAAATTTTTGACCATCCCCTCACAAGGGGGAATTATTCCTTTCAAATTCCTTGATGAAGTGAAATATTTCAAAAAGATACCTTGATGTTGAATTGATTTACAAAAAATACTATTGCACTTTCAAATAGAGTGTCCCTTGAGTGGACCCCTTTTCTTTTGAAGGGTTCCTGAGGGACCCCTTTGAAACCTCTTTGTTCAATTGTTGACTATCTGTGTGACTATTTTCTTGCTTGCCTACATGGCTTCTTGTTGATTTCTAACATGTTTTGTGTGTGGATTAACATGTTTCTTTGCAGGTGCACTTGTGAAGCTACTTTTTAATCAACCTTGTAGGACTAAATACCTATAGGGCCTCATTAGACTCTGTGGAGCCTCTCACACATCTAGCTTCCTTTAGGACCAAGCACCTGGGGGGAACCTTCTTTGCAAGTTTGAGGACCTATGAAGTGCTTACATCCTGCGGGATCCCTTTGTTCAACTCCATAGCTTTAAGGACCTACAAATCCTTTTGTTCACCATCCATGGGTCTACGAGTCTGTGGTGCACTTTGTTCAATCTTCCTTAGGAGAGAGTACTTGTGGATCCATCTTTACTTCCTATGCTTTTGAGTGAGTTAGATTGCAATCTACTTCCTCAATGGTTTAGGTATACATTTTTAAACTATTTCAATGTACTTTACCGAACACTCATTGGCACTCATGTTCACTAAAGTGGGGGAAAATGTATAGGTGTGAATTTCCACTCCCTTGAAAGTTCCCCTTTTACACCCTTCACCTTAGAAAAATCAAACTTGACAATGTAATTCCACATTATCCATCCGTACTCCATCCACTTAGTGTCTTTCTATAATGTTGGTGGGGAATTTTTATTGGGGACATGTGTGAAGCACACGGATTTTTGTGTGGCACATTGCCATCCTAACAAGATTCTTGCCTCTAGAATCTGCAGAGGTGTTATGTTCACCATTGGGGTTGAATTGTAACATATATGCACCTTTCAACTAACCTTTGAATGGATATTTCCCTCTAAAATTCACTTAGAAATGACTATCTCTCATTCTCATTGATGGCCAGTTCACATTATTGACAACTTCTTCACATGCTACACAATTCTTGAGAAAATCCTTTCAACTCTTGAGCTACTTCTTGCACTATCAACTCTACTATTCCAACATCACAGTATTCTTCACATCTACCATAGAAGCTACAACATGGTGTCTTGCAAGACTTCCTTCAACTTTGTTGCGGCCATGGCAACTTTTCCACAGTTGTATCCTTGCATTCCTCTCTCATTGGCCTTGGTTGCCTTTGGTCGATGGTGGTATTATTTGCTTACTATTGTATTGTTGTTGGATTTGAGTAGCATCGTGTTTCTTGTAGTGCTTGGTATCATTTCCTTTCTAGCATAGCTTATTTATCGCACTTCTATTTCTCTATCTATCTAGCTATCTATGGAGGAGGGAACTCCAAAACAAGGGTTTGACAATGGCAAGCCTCGAAATAGCCCTAACATTTTTTCATGCTTTTTTGTGTGTAGGTACATGTTCATGTGAAGCTTTCGAGAGAACTAAATATTTCATGAGTTAAATTCTTACCCTTTCTCATTCTTGTCATTTCTTATAGCATTCGTTTTAGTATTTTTGTTATTCTATCATTTCTTGTTTTGTAATCACTCCAAACTTCAATGGCTAAGTTGTTAGTATATTTTTAGTACCTCTGACTATCATTTTTCACTATCTATTCATACGAACAACACACTAGTGAGACACCAGCGCACCATGTTGTCATTGCTTTTGCATGTTTCCCTCTATTAGAGAGATACTCATTTAGTCTAAACATAACTCGTAGGTCAACAACAAAGTGATAGTAGTGGTAGTGCTCTTCATTCTCTACCCTTAAACATCAAACAACTCCTTTAGCAATTACATAGTTGAGGTATATTAGGGTAGCCTTCAACTCTCAGCTCTTCATGACTTGAATTCATTGAGTGGTCAGTCCCCCTCCTCTACAGGTGGAATCCTTAATGGCCCAAGAGCTCACAAGATTAATTGAGTCAAAGATTATATACCTAATTAAGCACTCCACCTGGGTGTCAAACTTGGTTCCTCTCTAAAATATGAATGAAAAAATATGACTCTGTGTAGATTTTTAAGACCTAAACAAAGCCTCTTTAAAATATCACTACCATTTTCCCTCAATGGATCAAATCTTACAGACAACATGGCAGGGTCAGAGATGTTCTCACTGCTAGATAGCTTCTTGGGCTAAAATTGGGTTTATGTTCAAAGATTTGATCAACAAGATCATTTTTATATATTTGGATGACCTAACCATATTTTCAAAATATAAGGGTGATAATTTTGACCACCTAGAAATCATCTTTCATAGGTGCCAAAGGTTTGAGATTTCTCTAAATACTAGAAAATGTTGATTCAGGGTACCATAAGGAAAATTGTTCAGCTTTTTGGTCTTCAAAGAAGGAATAGCCATTGATCTCGAAAGGGTAAAGGCTATATCAGAACTACCACTACCTATTAATCAAAAAGGATTGTAGTATTTCTTAGGGAAAATCAATTTCATTAGCAAATTCATTTCATATTTTGCTAGGATCATAAGGCCTATCAGGGTATGTGCAGGATCATCGTGCAAAAAACAGGCCCTTAAGTGGCAAAAAATTCAGAAAAATCAGTGTTAGGCAACTTGACGTAAATATTTGAATAAGTTATCTATATTATTTCAAAAATATGTAAGAATAGAATTTGTAGAAATTGAATGTAGTTTCTAAAATACTAGGTTTATTTAAAATAGATAAAATCTATTTGGTGAAAATTTGAAATTTCAATATAGTAGTACTTAAATTTTAGGAAAAATAAGAAGTTGTTCAATCGACCACCTAACCATAATAAAATGATAATATTTTTTTGTAAGATTTTATATATAAGTAGAGGACTCATGTCCGATGTGATGCATATTGTTTTGTAATTTTTTTCCAAGTAAATAATTAATTATGAATTTTTATTACGATTTTAGAAAATATAAAAAGCCCTCGTCTTCAACCACCTTAACTTGGTCAAAACTTCATGAAATTTAATTTTTTCTTTTTAATCCTATAGTATGTGCATAGAATGACATGTTTTGTATTCAAAAAATATGATACCGTTTGAAAGTTATAGATGTTTATCAATCAGCCTATCGATTAGGACTTTAGTCATAATTCTAATAGAAAATGAATAATAATTATTTATTAAATTCAAATTAAATCATAATTTATATTTTTGGAAAGCTGAGAATCTCCTCTAAAAACCCTTTTCGTTTCATTAATTTTGGGTGAAAAAAAAGTCGTCAGCCACATACCCCCATAATATTTCCACTTTTTGGTGCACCATGATCCTGCACATACCCATCACGCTAATGTTAAAGAAAGGCTTGGTTTTCAAATGGACTCATGAAGGAAAATTTTCCTTCAAGAAGATCAAGGCAACCATCTCCATAGATCTAGTGTTAGCCAACCTAGAATTTTCAAAATATTTTGTGTTGTATGTATACAGTGGAAAAAATAGCATAGCCTTTGTGCTCACACAGAAGGACAAGGAGGGGAGTAGGAAACATCCCATCACTTTCCATTCAAGAACCCTAAAAGGATATGAAACCAAGTATAATTTTGTAGAGAAGCAAGCCTTTTCTATAGTCAAAAGCCTCAAAAAATTCTGGCACTTGGTTTTGGCTAGTAAGATTACAGTCCTTGTTACTCACCCCAGTGTGAGGGAGTATATCACAAAAGGTGAAATCACCAAAAAGAGAGAAAAATAGATCACTAAAATCCTAGAGTATGATGTTGACATCCAAGTGAAAAATCTGGTCAGAGGAAGAGACCTATTTGAGATCTAGCTCAAGAACTCAACCCCAAGGTAGAAGAGGAGGCCAACTAGATCCTTACAAATCAATTTGATTCATACGACTCCTAGGCAGTTGATCAGACAAGATTCATGCAAACCGGTCGATACTCACCTAATGTCTCAACACACAAGAGAATATTTTACAGGCTCCAAGGTGTCGGATATGTACTTGTCCACATTATTCTCTGAAGCTCACAACCTAGTAAGGAAAAGCACCTAGTGCCAGTTTTTCATTCAAAAACGGAAGAACTTTGTCATGTTCTTAAACCCAATCATGATCAAAGAGCCCTTCGCACAACGGGGGTTGGATTTTATTGGGATGATCAATCCCATATCCAACTTGGGACATAAGTGGATCTTGATGGCCACCGATTATTTTACCAAGTGGACAGAGGCGGCCCTCTCAAGAACACAACTGAGGTTGAGATCATCAACTTCTTAGAAGAGCTAGTAGAAAGGTTTGGGTCCCTAAGGACCATCATTTCAAAAAACACATGGGATTTTGTGGGGTCTGGGATGTCTAAATTTTCTCTCAAGCATGGGGTCTACCTAAAGACTTCATCAAACTATTACTCGTAGGGGAATGGATTGGAAAAATCTACCAACAAGAACCTGATCAGGCTAATCAAATGCATCGGGTTGGAGCACCAAAAGGAATGGCATAGGAACCTATGGATAGCTTTATGGGTAGACTGTATTACCCTAAATAAAATTCTAAAGGCCTCTCCATATGAGTTGGTATACGGGAAGGAAGTAGTCCTACCCATTTCAATGGAGATACCAGTGCTACAATTTCTAGTCTTTAGACGTTGAAGAGAATAGCGAAATGGAAGTGAGGCTTGTTGAGCTACTGAGTCTTTAGGAGAAAAGAGAAAAGGAATTTAATGCCATGATAAAGTTCCAACAGGTAGTTAAGTGGTGGTTTGAAAAGAAGACCTCTGACCCAGGTTTCAAGGAGGGTGGTCTAGTCTTAAAATTTGAAAAACGGGCTACGAAACTAGGACAACATGCCAAGTTCATTTCCTTATGGAATGGTCCCTTCTTATTGCCAAATACAAAGCCAACAATGCATATGAACTAGAAAATATAAAAGGAAAAGTTTTGGATATACTAGTAAATGATATTCATCTTAAACTATTTAATTAAAGACCGATGGTTCATCAAAAATTTTACTTTAGGTACCATATATAAAACAAGTGTTTTTGTGAATAAGACAAGTGCTAAAACAGAGAGAAACTATATTATATTTATAAAGAAAAATATTTACATATAGTACAAGGCACTGAGGCCTAGTTTTGGAGCTTAGAGCTCAGAGCAAAGCACAAAAATATTCTTCTTTCAAAAATCCAAAATATTCTTCTTTCAAAAATCCAAAATTGGAGGTGGCGACACAAGGGAAACATGAATTTCCAACCTCCAACCCACAACAAGCAAAACACAGTATTTCTAGTTTTCACGATAGCAAAATTAACATCACATGGCTCCACGACAAACTTTCAGATGTCAGTCAATGATATTTACCACAGGACCACTAGGGTTATACACCATATGTTCAAAGGACATATACCATTCCATTTCAAAGATTGGCTCAATTTGGTTCATCTTGAGAAGGAAGGAGGCCACGGGCCTGGCTCATGGCTATGCTGAAAGAGGGTCATTATCTGAAAGGTCGACAGAAGAAGAAACCATGGTACCATCTTTGCATTATCTACATGTTAGCGCAGGTCCATGGCAAAAGGAATGCCAATGCCAGGGATGGCCACATGAATTATTTCCTTGAGCCCATCTAGGTATGCTAAACAAAACATCTCCTGGCCGAGTTCGATTATCCATGGTTTCACAATATCCAAATCCAACAATGAAGCCACAAAACGAGAAATAATGTTTGTATTTCAGTGAGGCTGGTTTAGGTCCATAACGTAGTCTTTCCCCAAGACTCGTTTGAATGCAAATTATGACCAAGAGGTTTTTGGTCTGTAGGAGACACTTGATATTGTCCTCAGAAACTTCCTTAACAAAAGAGGCCTGCAACTTTTGAATTAAAAGTCTAACTTGAGTACCCATATTTTCTGAAAGAGAAAAGGAAAGACGAAAAATATTTGCAAGATTAATGAATATTTTCATGAAAGAAGCACTCTATTTATAGAAAAAGTAGATTGGAAAGTTTGTAAGCGAAAAATCATTTTCCCTATCAAAACGACAAGAAGAAATGCAAATTGACGGAAAGAGCCAAAGGAAAATCGTATTCGAGGATTTCGCAGGGCTTTGAAATTTAATGTGGGTGATGTTATTAATAACTGGATATATGGCATATCGCCATGTGTTAGTCACCTTCATGATCATCAGCCAACTCCATCACTTGAAAAGATCATCTTTAAAGGCTACATTTTTCTTAATTAATATGAACATCTTTTCCACATACGTCTCTTGTTTCCCAAGGTTGTCCATCAAAAACTGAGCAAGGAATTTACTGAAATTATTTTCCCAAAGCAGAAGTCATATTTTCCAAGAATGCAGGCCTTTATATTGCATGTATTATCTTTCACTGGAAGTACTCAAAAGGATAGCATTAATAGCCATGCATTTATTCTCTAATGCATGAGTAACTTGATTAACAAAGGAAAAAGTTTCCAAGTAAAAGCTCTTGGTAGAAGTGAATTTTATTAATATAGAAGCGAGTGATGTGAAAGATCTTTCAAAAGTTACGATAATGGTTGTTGAAGCATCATCCTTTAGAAGGGGTGTTGAAATTCCTTTCTCCTAGTTAGGATAGTTAGGATATGTTAATGTATTTGAGGATGTCTCCTTCGCTAATGCACCAATTCTAGAAGAACAAGAGTTGCCTCATACTAGAAGCATAATGCCCAGAGGCCACATCAAACCAAAGGTGATCAAGGATTATGCAGATGACATATTTGATCCAAAACTGCATAACAACCTCGAGAATTTGTGGGAAGGGGCCTTTTAGAGGATGGTCGCCAAATCTAAACTAGGGAATGTCGCAGGCCTAGTAGCAAGGCTCTGGGATTGTGGTTTACCATAATGCATGTTTCCCTCACACATTTGTGCCCAAAGTTCATTGATATTTGTGATGGAAATTTGGATAATGAGAGTGGAATCATCTAAGGTGGGGAGCTCAAAATCACCATCAACACTGCGGTAATAAGAGATATGTTATGTATCCCCACTAATATGGAGGTTGAGGTTTTCTCATTGGATATTATGGAGAAATACTGGAGAGGAAGGAGAGATTGGGTGCCTTTCTACAAGGATAATACAAGAGACCTAAAAATCAAGGGCCCAAGTTCCCTCTATCATTTAGTCTATTTAAATTAGACTTGAAAGATATGTTTTCAATCTTGGCTTTTGTATATGGCCGAGACCATGATGAAAATGTCCATGAATACCAAATGAATCTAGCTTTTAAGCTCAAAAAGAAAAAAGGGAGATGTTGCTATGACTTCGCCATAATGATTGCAAACAGAATGCTCGACCAGTTGAGCAAGTACTGCCATTTTTCTAAGTTTGAACATTCATCTTTCTAGGTACATTTAATTATGCACCATAACCCTAATTTTTTTGGCCATTTAGGATTACCGCTTGATAGGTTTAGGGGTTCAGGGTTGATAAAACCAATTTTAGTATGGATGCATGTGCTTTCAAGCACGTGATTATTATTTGTTTATTGAATATTTCTTGAACCCCGTGCTTCAAGATTTATCTCAACAATACCCACAATTATTTCTTCCTGGTAATTTAGAATGGATATAGAAACACATGACCCCAGTGGAGTAGTTCATGGGGGTTGATTTCAATTTATTAGATTTCATGGGTTTATGGGCGAACCTTTTCAATTGCCTAGATATGTGACAACCAAGTGCCTTGTCCTAGAAATATATCAGCATTTGATGATTGTGGATTTTGACTATGGCTTCAGAAAGAAGAAGTCCCTTCATGTGAAATTCCTCTTACTAGTGGTGAGAGCCAAGTAATGCTTGTGAAGAGAGAGGAAATGCAAGTATTGACAAGAAAATTGGCCTATCTCTAACTTAGGCTCATCTACTACAAATGGAAGTATAATCCAGACAAGAAGTTGGGTTTCTGACATGAGCTACAGACATACTAGGAGGGAAGAAGAAATCCAAACTTGGATAATGAAGGTGCCTATGTCGATTTGGACACTATACCATTTGTGTGGTCGCCTTGGCTCACTTTTTAGCAAATCACGATAGATTTCAACCTAGGCCTTCCAATGAGTGGTTCTTTCAAAGCTCAACTGAGGAGGAATGGATGGTCTAAAAGAAAAGCGACTAATTTCTGGAGATATCACTAGAAGATCGAGTAGAGGGCTCTATTGTGTGGTTACATTCCCATCGACGAAGAGTTTGAACATATTTATGATAAAGAAGTTGGGTATGATTCAAACGAAGAAATTAATTGAGATCCTAAATAGGAAAGTATCTAGGGTGTTGACTCATTTCCTTTGATGACCAAAATTAAGAGAGGCAAAGTAAAAGTAGTAGCACATCAAAAGGATCCACAGGTCTCACCTTTTGCTAGTATTCTAACAAAGGTGAAAAGAACCTAACGCTCTACAAGAGTGTCTTCAGCAGTTCAGGGAGCCCAAGGTTCATCAAGGTTGTTTGTCGAAGGGTCTAGAGTGACTAGTATGCCCTCTATCAAGAGAAGAAGAATCCAAGACTTGGGAAGACAAGGATCCTTAGAAAAGGAAGGTGAAGAAGTGGACTTTTCTCCTCAGGTCTCTTCGGCCCCTACAATCCAGGTGAGTTTCACGCTCATTTTTCTTTCTTCTACTATGTCATTAGTGGCTATAGGCCCCACATTTGTAGAAAAGAATCCCCCATCCACTGATTCTAATTTTCTTATCCTTGACATGCCTCCTCCCATGTTTCCAATGAGCTTCATATGGACCTTCTACATGCTAAGAATACGTCTTCCACCACAGCAATAGTAGACACTTTAATTGCTCTATCTAAGGCCAAGGTTCCATTTTCAAAACCACCCATGCTATAGCTTTCATCACCATTACCTGCCTCTAAGCATATGCCATTATTTTAGACTACTACACCTATCACACCAATGAGTGCTCCTCATTTGACACAACACATGTGAGGCATCCCACCTTTCTCACTGATAACCTTTCCTTTTACCTTTCCCCAAGCCCAAACATCTAGAAGCACAACTTGTGCCACCCTTTATGGCCTTCCCCTTGGTGTCTTCATTGCTGCACAAAATATTGAGTCCCCGCAGGATTTTTAGACTCAAGTAGAGGTAACAAGATAGGTCTGGAGGGAGATAAAGCAAAATAAATTGATAATGACCACGACAACCTTGGCTTCCACAAAATTTGAGACATGCTTTAATAAGGAGTGAAGTTCCTTGATGATTTTAGCTCTGAAGTCATTGCTCTCCAAGCTCGAGGGGGAGATGCAGTATGAATACTCTGAGAACCAGACCATAGGTCTAAACATGAATGAGGTACTCCCCTATGACAAGATTGGCCTTGCTAAAGCCACACAAAAGATCGTGTTTACTAATTATACAAGGCTAAAAAAAATTAAAGAAGCAGGAGGCGTAGCTGGATAGCTTGAAAGCCATAATTGATAGACACCAGGTAGAGATAAGAGAAAAATATATATAGATCGCCCACCTTAGGCAGACACATGACAGACAAGGAGAAGCAGACACATCACTCTAGACCACTCAAACTGAAAAGGATCGGCTTTTAGTTGAAGTTGAGAAGATGACACTCGAGGTTGAGATCGAGCATAAAATGACTGAAGAAGTGAGGGACCAACTGCAAGCAATTGCAGATGAATTATAACAAAAGAAAAGGAGTTCACTGGCATTTCAGGCTGGCAAAACAATATTAATACGAAACTACAAAGAGAGCTCTTGGAAATGCAAGAAAGATGGTCCAAAGCCATAGATCGAACGGAGTAGCTAAGTGAGCAATTCAAAAAGGAGAAGAACTAGATACAAAGCGAATTTATTAGCACTCAGTCTCAAGCGGTAGAAGAGATTCAACAGGCCCAAGTAGAGGTCGATTGATTGAAGGAAGAATTGAGGGTCAAGGAGACTCATTTTTTATAGGAACTAGCTACAACAATAGGGTTTGAAATCCTCCCGGTAGTCAAAAGGTTGTTCTTTTCCCATTGGGAAAGAATTAAAAGTGCAACAATGACCCTGAGCCGAGCACTAAGTTTTATAGCTAATGCACAAGAGCTAAATGCAAGGGTCAATTGAGTTGTCATCCAAATCTTGAGTATAGTCATCCCCAATCTATCAAGTCATGTAGTTTAATAAACAAGTTGTATAAGGCAACAAAGCAGACTCTAGCAAGTGCTAGGATTTTAGACTAAAGAGCATCTGTCAGAAAGGAAAATGAATTCATCACATGCAGCTAGGCTACCCAGAGGGGTGAGAACTGTCAACTAGTGCTAACTAAGAAGGTTAGTGAAGTAAAAGAGGATTTCAAAGCCTTTGTTCTTTTGGGCTTCCTCTCTCTATTTTTTCTCGATGGAGCAATACTCACTAAAGAGCAACTCAAATAGGCCTTAGAGGCCAAGAAGCAAGACTAGTCAGAACTTGAAAAACTGAGCTCACCACCAACAACCGAAGAGATCAAGAGTATGCTACTCCCCTTGGCCTGACTCTTTTTCCTCATAAGAGCGGCCCAAGCAAAATGGGGAGCAATCTCTTTCAAGGAGATAATTGACCTTGATCAAGCTTTTGAGATGTTACACGCATTGGTGTTTCCTTCTAACGAAGACTGGGAGTTTCTACATTCTACATTCCTCAAGCTTTGAGGGATCACACATTTTTCTATATGTTATGTTTTTCTAGGTTCATGCCTCTAGCGATGAAAGCCCCCTGTGAGTCACTATAACTATGGAGATTTTTTTCTATAAGTGTTTATTTCTCTTTGTTTTTCTTTTGGCCCTGAGGCCTTCACTCTCTTAGCTTGTGTTTTCCTCCCACCACTTGTCATTTTAGCACATCCTTTTGGAGATCGTAGGAGATTTTTGGTGAAAAGGTGTGCAATTGTGCCACATAGTGGTTGCGCTACCTTTTCACGATTTACCTTATCTTCGAGAATAAAGATGTACACGTGACTACACCATGGGTGTTTTCCTTCAAACTACTCTTTGATTTTTGAAGAATTCTCACCCACCTGCCACATCGCCCATTTGTTGTCAAGCAATTCTTTTCATCGTTGAGGCAATTCTTTCACTAATATCGTCAAGTGGCAGCACCTTTTTTCCTTCGCCACCCCTGGAGTTGGCCTCTTTTTTACCTCTATAATCACCTACAACAAATTGGATCAAATTTTGGTGAGCATTTATGACTGTATCTTCCTTCTGACATAAGACCTACATGAAGTTTTGGTAGAGATATGGGTTATCGAGTTGCCACATCCATTGCCATTATTGAAGTAGCTCAACTTTTATTTCCATATCAGATCCTATTTTTATCAAATTTTGAGGACATCTAGAGATGACACCTATTAGGGTTTTAGCTTTGGTGGCAAAGGGGTGCCCAATGCTTGTCTACTTCCCTTTTCCTAAAAAAGGGGAATTCACCATGAAGGGGATATAAAGAGAAATAATATAGTAGTAGAATAGGATATAGCAGATTTCTTGTAGAGCTCTAATCGCTCTTTTGTAATTGATGTCAAGATAATCATTTAGTTATATTATCTAACCTTAGCATTTTTATCATTCAAGCAATATCAAAGAATGAAGTTGTATCAGATTGTGCTTAAGGTGTCCTTTTGTTTTACGCTTTATTCTTTGTCTTATATGTATCAAATGCTCTGTGTTTTTCATTATTTTCGTATATAAGTCTTGATTGTCAATTTCAAATTGTTAAGCTCTTATGATCTTCAAACCTCAACTTTCATGGATTGGATCATGTTCTAATACTATTCAAATTTCCTACTAAAGTTTGGGCAGCTTCGTACTATCCTGTTAAGTGAAATATTTTTATAAGAATCTAAAGTATATTATTTGAACTTGGGGTTTTCCTTTTTCTGTTTGAACCATAATGGGTGCTTCCCACATGAGGATCTAAATGTCTACTCTTTGCCTATGTTGGCCTTAGTTATTCGTTCTCCTTCCAAAAATGAAGGGTTTGTGGCATTTTGTGTTCACTTTAATTAGAAACTAGAACTTTTAAGGGTCTTTGAAATGTTGTAAAAGCTTTGGTGCATCGCCACATTTAGTTTACTTTTTGCATTTTCTTCTCCTTTTTCCCATACCTAGAGAAGAGTCGACTTCTTTAACAATCCCAAAGGTTATTCAGTGAGGCACAATTAGGTCCCACACTCACTGGATTTCCCATAAGGTTATTTGAGAGAAGCTCAATCTTTCATGATCAATAGTAGGATGGGAGGGAGAGAGAGGAGATAGGGATTGGTAGGGTGGGAGGGAGAGAGAGAGAGAGAGAGAGAAGGTATAGGGTTGAGGGATTAGGGCTTAAGTATTGGGTTGAGAGTATAGGTTATAGGGCTGAGGGTGTTCTCTCCCTCTAACTCCACCCACCCCTTCTCTTCATCCCTAACTCTCTCTACCTCTCTTGTCTATATTTTTTAATATTAATACAATATATAATAATATTAAAATACATAAATATAATATAAATACACTAATATTAATATATATATATATATATATATTAAAATACATTAATATATATAATAAAATATAATAATATATATAAATATAATAGATAATATTATATTAAGAAAAATAATAATATGTAATATATATACAATATATCATATAATAAATTTTATATAATATAGTATATAAGTTATACTATACAATATACTATAGTATTTAATATATAATATAATTTTTAAGGTTGATATAATGGATATCCATTTTAGAAATGGATATACGTTATGGATAACATGACTTCCCTGCTTTATGAAACATGTTTGTTTTGTGCATAATGAATATCCATTTTGTGAACAACATCCTCCAGGGAAGTTTGCATAACGAATATCCGTTATTGAAAACACATACTACTTAGATTTTTTTCTTTATCTATTAAAGTTAATATATATTTATAATAATATAATATAAATAATAACTACTATATTAATATATTATAATCTAATATTTTAATATTATTTACATTAATATAATATTCTATATTAATATTTTGTATAATATATTTATTAATAACATTTTGTTTCCACAGTCCATGATAGTTGTGAACAAGAATTCTGGAATAACTGTGTGCAAGTTTTTTCATCAATGTTTCGAATCATACTCCATGATCAGAATTCTTGTTCACAGCTAATATATTTATATTATATATTAATATTATATATAATTATAGATATATAAAATATTATAATAACTATCATATTAATATATTATATGAAGAAATTATTTTATATTTTTTTTTATTAATATAGCATGCTTAAAATAACAAATATATGTTATTGAAAAATAAATGGATATCCATTTTGTAGACCACCCACCAACTAAAAGTATTCATTTTTGGAATAAAATAGACATTTATTTTTCTTTACAAAACTGATATCAATTTTGTGAGAGTGGAGAAAACAGATAAAATGATGCAGGAGCATCCAGTGGTGTAAGGGCAATCTTGCATCACCCAAAAATAGTTAAATTTCAAGTTTCTCGGTTTTTTATGTTTTTACATTTTTGCATACCCTTTTCGTCATAATAAAATTCCCAATTTACGGTTTTTTATTTTCTATTCTTGGGTTGAAAGATATTGTAGTTTTAGTTTCCCAGATTTGCACTTGAAAATCTTTCGAGTTGGATTTGAGGCACTTAGAGTTCCTGGAACGGCCCCGAAACTTGCCGAAATCAGCATAGCGGATTTTGAGTGTGTTATTGACTTCGAAACCTTTCCAACGGTTCAAATGGTTCGCGAATTGGAGTCCCGGATCAAAATTTATGGCCCCGGGAAGTTGGCACACTTTCTAGAAGATACAATTGCACATGCTTTTTTGAAATTTAAACTTCATATTGTAAATTTTTGGCACCAAACCACCGAAACTCAAATTTGAATGTTGTTTTGGCTCCAAACTATTGAAGAGCTCTATTTATGGGCGGGTTTCTAATTTTTGGGTAACTTTTTGGGGACAAGCTCGCATATTGTGAAAGGGTTATTCTGTAGTTGTCTGTAACTTGGATGTGTTGTAGAACTTGGGGATTTGAGATCCGGGTATTTGCAGGATCATCATGGAAAAAACAGGCCCTTAAGTGGCAAAAAATTTAGAAAAATTAGAGTTAGGTAACTTGACATTAAAATTTGAATAAGTTATCTATATTATTTCAAAAATATGTAACAATAGAATCTGTAGAAAATTGAATGTAGTTTCTAAACTACTAGGTTTGTTTAAAAAACAAAAATCTATTTGGTGAAAATTTGAAATTTCAATGCAGTGGTACTTAAATTCCAGGGAAAAAATAGAAGTAGGCTTATGTCGACCACCCTAACCACAATAAAATGATAATATTTTTTTATAATATTTTAGATATAAGTAGAGGACTCATGCCCCGATGTGATGCATATTTTTTTGTAATTATTTTCCATGAAAATAATTAATTATGAATTTTATTACAAATTTTTAAAAATATAAAAACTCGTATGTCTGACCACCTTAACTTGGTCAAAAATTCATGAAATTCAATTTTTATTTTTTTAATCCTATATTATACAAAGCATAGAATGTGACACATGTTTTGGATTCAAAAAATGTTATACTGTTTAAAAGCTAAAGATGTTTTTCAATCAACCTATCAATTAGGACTTTAGTCAAAATTTGAATAGAAAATGAATAATAATTACTTATTAAATTCAAAGTAAAGCATAATTTATATCATTGAAATACTAAGAATCTCCTTTAAAAACCCTTTTCATTTCATCAATTTTGGGTAAAAAAATAGTCATCAGCCACATACCCATCATATTGCCACTTTTTGCCCCATCATGATCCTGCACATACCCATCCTCTGCATGTAATAAGCTCCATTTTCTGAATAATAAAATTTCTCTTGTTTGTGGGTTATTTTCTAAGTCTCGGGTTGTGCCCTCATCAAGTGGTATCAGAGCGGGTTTCCTTGAGCGTGTGGATGGATCGCCGATTGTGAGGTAGTTCACACCAGGACCGTGGTTGTGGGTCGAGGTCAAGAAAGATGCCTCCAAGAGTGATGCCTGGTAGGTGTGGTGGTGCCAGAGGTGGCAGAAATGCTAGTGGAAGAGATGCACTGGCAGCCCTCCAGAGACAGATTGATGCGTTACAAGAGCAGTTGAGAGAAGGCTAAACTCGAGGGAGGAAAGTGAGGATGAAGGAAAGGAAGAAAGTTCAAATGTAGAAGAGGAAGAAGAAGTAATTGATCAAGAACAAATGCGGCTAATAAGGGCCATTTCAAAGATCGGGAAAAGACCCGAAGCAGAAGTCCCTAGTTATTCCGAAAATCTGAACCCAGAAGAGTTGATCGACTAGATCAATGAGCTAGAAGAATATTTTGAGTATGAGGAAATAGAGGACCCATATCGGGTTAAGTTTGCGAAAATGAAGCTGAAGTGCCATGCCAGTATTTGGTGGAAAGAGGTCCAGTTGGAAAGAAATCGAAGAGGAAAAGGAAAGATCACCAGATGGGATCGCATGGTAGAGAAACTGAAGAAGCAGTTCATACCAGTGGACTACGAGTTAGATTTGTTGAAGAAATTATAAGGGTTGAATATACTAAATATTTTCACAAGATAATCATCAAAATGGGTCACACAAAGGCTAATAAGGAGAAGGTAGCCTGATATCTTAATGGGTTACGACCGAGCATTCAGGAGGAGTTAAGCCTAGTCAGAATGACCACTATTGAGGATGTGTATTAGTTTGCCCTGAAGGTGGAAGAGAAGCTGAACAAAAGATTTGATGGCAAGCAAAAAGGACGAGGAGGTCAAAGCGGAAGAGGCAATGGAAGACCTTCAGGAAGCCAAAATGATGATGAAAAGAAAAGTGAAGATGTGGGTACCAGCCAAAGCCAAAGGAATGACAACTTCTACCACCCTCATGATCAAAATAGTGGTGATCAAAGAGGTAAAGGACGAGGGAGATATGGACAAGGATCTAGAAGAGGTGGTTTCAGAGGAATGTGTTTCCAGTGTGGTGAAAAAGGGTATCGAGCCTATGAATGTCCACAACACCAAGGAAGGGCAGACAAAAGGCCAAAAGGTCATGGAAGGGTTGCACATGCAGATGAGGAGGCCCAATCTAAACATTCAAATGACGCTGAAAGGGGAGAAGCCCTAGTGATTAAGAGAGCCCTGGTGACTGAGGAAAAGGAACTAGAACAGAGGAAGAATCTATTTCGCACAAGGTGCAAGTGTGAAGGATAATGTTGTGATGTCATTATTGACGATGGGAGCACCGATAATCTGGTGTTAAAGGAGATGGTCACAAAGTTGAAGCTGAAGAGGGAAAGACACTCGCATCCATATCGGATTACCTAGTTGCAGAAAGACCACAAAATTTTGGTCAAGGAGCAGTGCCTAGTAAAGTTCAAGATCGGGGGCTACCATGATGAAGTACTTTGTGATATCATCCCCATGGATTCATGTCACATGTTGTTGGGGAGGTCGTGGTAGTTCGATAGGCGAGCTATACATGATGGCCATGCAAGCACATATTCCTTGACAAAATATGGGGTTTGTCACAAGTTGAAACCCCTGAAGGAGACCGAAGAAAAGGTATGCAGTAGTGCTGGAATTTGTTGTGTAGATGGACAAAAAAATTTAGAAGGTATGAAGCATGAGCGTGTGTGTTACGCATTAATTCCTAGAGTGAGTAAGGAGGATAGTGAGAAGGTTCCAGAAGAAGTTTCTGGGATGTTGGATGAGTTTCAGGATATTGTTTTTGATAATGTACCTGAGGGTTTACCACCAATAAGGAAGATCAGTCATCAGATTGACTTGATTCTTGGAGCCAGTTTCCAAATAAGGCAGCTCATAGAATGACTCCAGCAGAAAATGAGGAGTTGAACAGACAAGTTCAAGAGTTGCTGAGAAAGGGTTTATACGGGAGAGTTTGAGTCCATGTGCAAGCACTTACGCATTAGCACCAAAGAAGGATGGGGAGTGTAGGATGTACAGATTCCCGAGCCATAAACAAGATAACAATCAAGTACAGATTTCCCCTACCAAGGATGGATGACCTCGATGGACTGCTTTGAGGGAGCTCAAGATTTCGACAAAGATTGATCCCAAGAGTGGATATCACCAGATCCGGATTTGAGAGGGAGATGAATGGAAGAAGCCTTCAAGACCAAAGAGGGCCTGTACGAGTGGTTAGTCATGCCTTTGGGCTAACCAATGCACCGAGCACATTCATGTGGCTCATGAATGAGGTACTAAAAGAATTTCTGGGAAGTTTTGTTATTGTGTATTTAGATGATATTTTGATTTTCAGTAAGACGTTGGATGAGCATCCGATGCATATTCTGAGAGCCTTTGAGAAGTTAAGAGTAAGAGAAATTATTGATTAACTAAAAAGTGCAGCTTTGAGGAGGGAGTTAGTGTAATTTTGGGGTTTGTTGTCTTAGCGTAAGGTCTCAAGATGGACCCAGAGAAGGTGAAGGCTATTCTGAATGGCCTACCCCAAGAACTGCTACCAAGGTGAGATCTTCCATGGTTTGGCTAGTTTTTATAGAAAGTTCATTAGAAACTTCAGTAGTATTTGTGGACCCCTGACTGAAACAATGAGAGGGGATAGAAAAGAATTCAAGTGGAGCACTGGAGTGGCAAAAAGTTTTGAACTGTTGAAGCAGAAAGTGATAGAGCAACCTGTTCTAGCCCTCCCAGATTTCAACAAGGTGTTTCTGGTGGATTGTGATGCTAGTGGTTGCACCATTAGAGTAGTGTTGAGCCAAGAAGGTAAGCCCATTTCCTATTTCAGTGAAAAGTTAAATGATGCCAAGAGAAAGTATCATGTATATGATCAAGAATTTTATGCGATTGTTCAAGTATTAAAGAAATGGAGACATTATTTTTTGCCGAAGGAATTTGTTCTATATACTGATCATCAGGCCTTGCAGTACCTAAATAGTCAGGGAAAATTAAATTAGAGGCATATGAAATGGGTAGAGTTTTTGCAGAGTTATACCTTTGTTTTAAAACATAAGAGTGGGAAGTCAAATAGGGTTGCAGATGCCTTAAGTAGGAGGCATACATTGATGATAAAGTTGCAGATTGAAGTGGTTGGGTTCAATGAACTCAAGACACTATATGCAGAAGATCCTGATTTTGCAGAGGCTTGGAAAGCTTGCAAGGAACCTGTTACAGTGGATAGGACAAAGTGGTTGGATTTCATAATCTAGGATGGCATGTTATTTAAGGGAAGTCAATTGTATATCCCAAGGAGTTCCTGAGGGAGAACCTGATAAAGGAGAAGCATGGTAGAGGAATGGCAGGACATTTTGGTCGGGATAAGACCATTGCCATTATCAGTGAGCATTATTATTGGCCTCAGTTGTCACAAGATGTGAAGAAGTTTGTACAAAGCTGCAAGGTATGTCAGATGGCTAAAGGAGTGAGCTAGAATATAGGCTTATATCAGCCCTTACCTGTACCAGAGAGGCCGTGGGAGGATATAAGTATGGACTTTGTTCTTGGTTTGCCAAGGAAAAAATGAGGGAATGATTCATTCTTTGTGGTGGTTGATAGGTTTTCCAAGATGACACATTTCATTCCATGTCAAAAGACCCATGATGCAGTCCACATTGCTAACTTGTTCTTCAAAGAGGTGGTGAGACTACATGGTCTGCCAAAGAGTATTGTTTCAGATCGTGACACCAAATTTGTGGGGTATTTTTAGAGGACCTTGTGGAAGAAGCTGAAGATAGAGTTGAAGTTCAGTTCTGCACACCATCCACAAACAGATGGGTAGACAGAGGTTGTTAACAGGAGTCTGAGTAACCTACTGAGATGTTTGGTAGGAGGTAAACCCAAGGGATGGGACTTGATCTTACCCCAGGCAGAATTTTCTTACAACAATTATGTCAATAGAAGCACTAGTAGATCACCATTCTAGATTGTGTATAGAGGTAGCCCCAGAACAGCTCCGAATTGAGGAAGATGGACCAAGAGAAGAAAATAAGTGTTGAAGCCAAAGATTTTGTAGAACACATCAAGGATATACATGAGAAGGTACGTGAACACATTAATAAGATGAATATGTAGTATAAGACTAAGGCAGATCAGAAGAGGAGGTATAGGGAGTTTCAGATTGGTGATGAAGTGTTGGTCCACTTGAGGAAAGAAAGGTTTCCAATGGGAACATACAAAAAATTGAAGATGAAGAAGTTCGGTCCCTGTAAAATTTTGAAGAGGCATGATTCAGGGAATGCATATGAGGTAGAGTTGCCAGATGGATTCAACATTTCCCCTATGTTCAACATTTCAGTTTTGACAGAGTATCATGAAGGTGGCGCAGAGGAAGTACCAACGATGGAACAATGTAGGATTCCAACACCTACTTCAGAAAAGGAGGAGATTGAAGAAATCTTGGATAATCATGTGGGAAGGAGTACCAAGAACAAGTAGTATGAAGAATATATGGTGAAATGGAAAGGAAGGCATGTTGAAGATTCATCCTGGTTACCTAAGGCAAAGGTTGACCATTTGGGTTTTCCTCCACTATCTGAGATGTGACGGGGTCACTTCTCAAATTACCCTGGGTGTCTGATGCAGGAGCATCTAGTGGTGTAAGGGCAATCTTGCATCACCCAAAAATAGTTAAATTTCAAGTTTCTTAGTTTTTAGATGTTTTTACATTTTTGGATACCCTTTTCGTCATAATGAAATTCCCAATTTATGGTTTTTATTTTCTATTCCTGGTTTGAAAGATATTACAGTTTTAGTTTCTCATATTTACACCTGAAAATCTTTCGAGTTGGATTTGAGGCACTTAGAGTTCCCAGAATGGCCCCGAAACTTGCCAAAATCGGCATAGAAAATTTTGAGTGTGTTATTGACTTCGAGACCTTTCCAACGGTTCAAACGTTTTGCGAATCAGACTCCCGGATCAAAAGTTATGGCCCCGAGAAGTTGGCGCACTTTCTAGAAGATACAATTGCATATGCTCTTTTGAAATTTGAACTTCATATTGTAAATTTTTGGCGCCAAACTGCCTAAACTTAAATTTGAATGTTTTTTTGGCTCCAAACTATTGAGGAGCTCTATTTATGGGCGGGTTTCTAATTTTTGGGTAACTATTTGGGGACAAGCTCGCATATTGCGAAAGGGTTATTTTGTAGCTGTTTGTAACTTGCATGTGTTGTAGAACTTGGGGATTTGAGATCCTCTACATGTAAGAAGCTCCATTTTCTGAATAATAAAATTTCTCTTGTTTGTGGGTTATTTTCTAAGTCTCAGATTGCGCCCTCATCATAAAAGGCATTTTTTCCTATTCCAATAGCCCTAGGCACATGCTCTACTATGTCAAGAATATCGTGATTTCTATGCATTGCAGACGAGAGCTCACTTTGTACTCTCCGATTTAGGATTCAGTAAAGTTCAAGGATCCTCAATCATCACCAAGAAATGCATTTGATTTAGAAGAAGAAGTAGAAGGGGTAGTCTTAGGACTGTCTACTTCAAGATGATCTTCCTTAGGGGGCATCCATCTCAAGAGTAACCTTTGCAATAGGCACTATTGGAGTAGATATCAACGCATTAGAAGATAATGAAGGGATAAAAATTTTAAGAGTAGGAGAAACCGAGGTGTGAACCCCAATCCTAGACCTGCAAGAATATAATAAATGAATACATTAGTAAGCTCAAATGCAAGTTAGAATAGAAGTTCCCCATAAAATCCATTTATAAGTGCTAAAATAGGAAATGAAAGCAATACACAATAAGAAATAAATAAAAGAAATTGGACCTTTCCCAACTCCTAAGCAAGTTTGATGAAGACTTGATGATAGTGATGAAGAGTGATCCACTTGGCATTTGCATCAAATTCATCAATTGTAGCTAGGTTATTGTAGGTTTTCTCCATGGTAGACTTGCAAGAATACAACAAATGAATACATAAGTAAGCTCAAATGCAAGTTAGAATAGAAGTTCCCCATATAATTCATTTATCAATGCTAAAATAGGAAATGAAAGCAATACACAATAAGAAATCAATAAAAGAGATTAAATCCTCTGAAAGCAATGCAAATTCTTTATCCTATAGGGGAGTTGGTACCAATTTGATGTGGAAATTGGCCCTTTCCCAACTCCTAAGCAAGCTTGATGAAGATTCGATGATAGTGATGAAGAGTGATCCACTTGGTGATTGCTTCAAATGACTTCCATGGAGAAAACCTACAATAACCTAGCTACAATTGATGAATTTGATGCAAATGTTAAAGCTCTAAGTTGAAATTGAAGTATAATAACTTTGCTCAAATTGTGGATGATGAAAATGAAGGATGAGCTCTCTATTTATAGAAGAATTTGAAAAGGAAAAAGGAAAAAGGGATGAATGTGGGACTAATCTCCAAACAATGAGAAGAAGCCACATGTCATCATGAGAATGGTTGAGGAATGAGCACATTTTGAGAAATGTGCAATTTATTGCAATTAGGTGGATTTGAAGATGTGGAAAAGATATGTAAGAGGGAAAAATGAATGTTTTAAATGCCACTTGGCTCAATGCAAAAGGACTTGTAAGGTGAAGTAAATGCCTTGTTGGATGTACAAAATCCACTTGGATTTTGAATTCAAATTTGAAAGAATATTATTTTGTTATACCAAGTTAAGAAAAAATAGAGATTTAATAAATGAATTAAATCTATTTTCATGTGCAAGTGGCAAAAGATGGAGGATGGGACATGAATTAGAATTAAATTAATCAAGGGTCAATTAATTCAATGGAGAATTAGATGATGTGACAATTTTGACTTAGATTTATGGGTTAATTTAAATCAAAGATGAGAAGAATATGATAAGAGGATTAATTAAATAAAGATTTTTGGTTTATTTATTTAAAAGGATCCATGGAGTTAGATTAAATCAAAGAAGGTTTAATTTATTTAATTTAATAAGATGACTTTAGAGATTTAATCAAATAAAATGAATTATTTAATTAAATAGAGGTAAGTAGATTAGATTAATTGATTTAATTAACAAGAGAGAATGACTGATGAATTTAATCAAATAAGGGTACTTAATTAAATGGTTAGACCAAGAGATGATTTAGGATGAAATGGTGTTAGTAGTCAGGATCAAATGTGCAATGTCAATCAGTATATTTTCCATGTCTACACGAGGTATGACGAAAAACTTTAATTTCACATAGGTGTATAGCATCAGGATCATCCTTGATTGTGATTACTTTGTTATTAGCAAAAAAATTCCTAGAATGATGCAAGGTAGAAGTGACTACTCTTGAAGCATGAATCCATGGTCTTCCCAAGAGAATATTTGTAAGGTAATGGTCTCAACATAACATATACCAGGGTGGGTATAGTAATAGGTCCCAACCTCAAAGAAAAGATTATAATGCCTAAGGCTTGTTGATTTGTCTTATCGAATCCATGAATGTACAAATAAGTAGAAAGTTGAATCAATTTTAATTTTAGGTAACAAGTCGATGCTACATGCATTGAGAGCCAAATCAGTGTCAATTAAAGCATGCCTAATGCTAATATTGTTAATGTAAACTATTATCATTTTAAAGGATCCACTTTATTTTATACTTTCGAAGGCAGGAATTGATGCAAATGGAATGTAATATTCAACAAATTTGCACGAATATGATCTATCAATGCATTAACATCCATTGCCCTGCTAGAAGAAAGTAAGAGAATATTTTGCAAGACTTCCTAAAGCATACCTTGGTAAATTAGAGTAATCAAAGGCAAATCCCAAAGTGAGGTCTTGGCAGGAGTAACATGAAGTTTCTCAAAAAGATCATACTCACATGGTCATAGGTTGAGAAGGTGGTAGAAAGTAGGTTGATTAAGATTTTGTTGATTCCTTCTAGTATTATAAGTGTAGGCTACCACTCTATAAGAGGGAGCCTTAGATTGTACAAACCTTATGTAAAGGTCTAACATGTCATTTGTGACAAGGACCCCATGAATAGAATGAGTTCTTTTAGGAGATGGGCTAGTTGGAGTCACGTAAATGACCAATCTCTTAGGCCTTTGAGGTGTGGAAGAGGATACAACCACATTCATGGGCTCTTCAACTTGAGAAGAAGGTTTCAATGAAGAAGTTTATTTATTGGATTTTTGAATAGAAGGAGATGCCTCTTAAAAATCATCTAGGGAATTATCCAGGATATTAGAATCTTGTTTGGAGAATGCATTGTCAAAGGCATTAAAATTTTGAAGAAAAAGATCCAACATGATTTCATTCACGTCAGGTTCACCAAAATGTAAAGGAGGGGATTTGCTACCCTCAAGACTCAAAACAAAGGGGAGTCTTCAAGGACAAAATAGCCCATGATTACCTCAGTGATCAAAGCTCAAGTGAACTAGACAAAGAATATAGAATGCTTGTTTAAATTAATTAAATGAATATTAAACTACTAAGGACAATGATGATAAGATTGCTTAACAACAAAATTTGATAATAAGATTATAATTTATGGTTTATAGAAATAGAACCTACAAAACTTGTAGATTCCACCCCTAGGAGGGTTAAGCCTCGACCACAGACAATAGAGTGCCACATGGATGTATCTGCCTTGCATTGTCATCCTTGTTAAAACAAAAAATAAAACCCTTAGATCTGCAATTTCCAATTCTCAAATCTATGTACATCTACACACAAAACAAAGAGGGAAAAATGTTGGGGTTGTTTCAGGGTTTGCCTTGATCAAACCCCCATTTTGGTGTTTCCACCTCCATGAACATCCAGATAGATAGAGATAGGGGTAAGTGCAATAAGTTGAGTCCACGAAGACAGGAAATTTCAGCCAAAACAAAAATGTCGAAAGGAACGAGTACTCGATTAGGAGCGGGATTCTGAGCCTTAGATCGGGATTTCATTCCTAAACGAGTACCCATTCTAAAAAAAATTGAAATCCCAAGCCACTTTTTTCTTGGATTTTAGGCTTGGGAAATGTTTGGTAACCTGAACCTTAGCCTTTGACTTGCAACTGAAAAAAGGCAAATTCAAGAGAAATGTTTAACTTTAGCAATATAGCTGATGGAATTTTTTTCATAATTAATTTATGAAATTAAGACCCATTATAGATCATGATGTATAGTTTTCAAATATTTTTTTTTTAAGTTTTGATTATGTTTTCTATTTTTCAATTAATTTCTAAGCAAATTGGTCCTTAAACTTGAAATATCAAACTTTTTTTTATTTTTTAATAATTTTTCTTATGTTATTTTTTTTGTAAAAAAATTATGACATCAATCTTCAAACAATTCTCTGCACAATGAAAAAAATCAAAAAATGAAAGTTTACGTCAAATTATGGTGTTCGTACATGTTGATTTTTCAAAAACAATAATTAGGGGCCAATAAAAAAAGACATTCAGAAAAGATTACAAAAATATCCTCATCAATCTTTAGGTTTTTACATATCTTTTCCCTAAAGGAATTAGAAAATAATATTATTTAGGTCAAATTAAGATGTTCGTACACGTGCATGGTATGGTAAAATAAGGCGACTTTTAAAAGATGGTTTTTATACATGCCTATTAAAAATTAATTTGTATCATCTAGGTATTATAATAAATTACATATTGGGAAACTAGATTCAAAATACTAAATTTCATAATACTGACCCTTTTTAAGATTCAATGTGTAAGTGCTTCAAATTTTAGTCCAAGTATGACAAGTTCCAAAAAATAGGAAAAATGCTTCCACTTTTTGTGGACCCAACTTCTTGCATCAACCCATAGATAAAAATGCAAGGAATATAAGAGACGTGTGATAGAAATAGACTCTACAAAGGGGGACAACCCCTATCACGATTATAAAGAAGTGTAATAGAAAAAATCCCTACAAAGGAGAAAAACCCCTATTACGAATAAAGTATATGAGCTCAAATAGACAAATACTAAATAGATAAGACAAGAAGAAAAGAGAGTGTTACCAATACCTGTGGCTCTCCTCTTGGCTTGATAGACGTGATAAACTTGTGTGCAAGGAGCCTTGACTATTTCTTGAGGAAGAAATCTAGCAGAGCTTCACTGGGAAGAGCAAGAGAGAATGAGAAAAGATGAAGAGAAAAATGGAATGGGAAAGAATAAGAATGAATGAGAATGAAAGTGAAAATAATATTTTTATGAGGTTGCATGGGCGTGAAGAGTTGTCACATCTGCATGTGTCACAATGACACGTTTTATAGGCAAAGGATGCAAAAAATCCTCATTTAAATCTTGGAAAGTTTGGGGACGCTAGTGTATCGTGCGGATGTCTACACATCGCACAATTGTCTTACTCAAAACTTTGCAAGAATGAGGTATCCAGGTTGTTGGTGCTCCATCGTTGTCGCCTATAAAGTTGGAATCGTGAAATTTTGACTTATAGATTTTTGTTATAAATGCGACTAGTTGTCGTAAATGTGGCAAGCTAAATGAGCAAGTGCGAAATTGCCACATGGTGTAATTTTATGACACTACATATGACATGAATTAATATTCTTGTCCATTTAAGTGGCTTTGTCTAGTGTAAGTTGATATCAAGTTAGTATTATTTTTCCTCTACCTCTTGGTTAAGGATTGCTTTTGTTATTGGCAATTTAGAATTCCTAAGATAAGTGGGAGGCTCCAATCCTCCTTTTGGAAAACCCTCCCTCTAAATGCTTTCTTGCCACAATGATTTTTCATCTCCTTTTAGTCTCTTACATAAGTAAAGATTTGCCTTTACCTCTTGGTTAAGGAAATGGTTAAGGAAATCTTACTTATTGTATTGACAATTTAGGATTCTTAGGATAGGTGGGAGGCCCCAATCCTCCTTTTGAAAAATGCTCCCCCTAAATATTTCCTTACCACAATGATTTTCCACCCCTTTTTAGTGTCCTTACATGTATCTAAACAAATGGTAATTTGATATTTTTTATTATTTTAAATTTATGTTAAGAGTATGCTACCAACCCAATGTTTTTTATTGTAAACTTTCCTTTTATATAGGGAAGGACCCAATAGTTTAGCATGCTAACTTCATACCTCCCAAAATCATATGGCAATTTCAAATTACTCTCAAATTTTTACAACTTACTTGGCAAGGCCCCTACTTAATCAAATATGATGCCACATCAACATGCTTTTTGTTGAGATGTCTCATAAGACCCCCAAAAAAGATAGACATAGCTATGGATTAGATTATAAAAGTTTGTGTATTAAACGATGTTTTGTTAGTGTATTCATGTGGGCATCAAATGTTGATAGTAAAATGTTGTCCTAAGGTGTATACAACTCATGTTCGATGAGTTAACCTTAGAGTGATGTAAGATGAAAATTGAAAAAATATTGTAATTATCATTATATAACATAAATACTCAAATAATTTTACACATTCATTGACACCATAAGATGGGCTTGTTCATCTATTCATATCATATTACTTTTATTGTAAACATAGATATAAAAATCAACATTCTTGGATAGTTTCTATTGTAACTTCCTCACATATCCTTGTGTCTATATTCAGTAAGATCTTACTTCATATTCTTGGAATTTTGCAGGGCTTTTTGCAACGTGAACTGACATTGTGATTTCCAACAACCAAACCATATTCACACCTATCTAACTGACAGCTGGTCTTTTCTCTCCTGCGATCAAATTGAAAATTTGAATGATTTTGTGGATCAAGACAGGGTACAATTTAGTCGTTTCAACTTGGCAAATGCGTGCTTTAGTTGGGATTTTGCCCTGACAATAAATTGTTTTACAATGGTTGCAATTTGCTCCAGTAGCTTTCCCTGATCTCTGAATCCTATTTACGCAACTTTTAAAAAAGCGTGTGTATCAATGTCTTGGTCTTGCTGATCATGCACAAGACGAATGCTACTGACAGATGATGTGATAATGCTGCAGTACAAACACATCTTAACCCCAACGTGACTCTGAAACAAAATGGAAATGGAAAAGGCAGAAAAATATTGAGCCCGGCCTTGTGGATCAAAGGTTATTGGCCCCAAATTAACAATTCAGATAATTTAAGTGAAAAATAAAAATCAGAGTAATAGTTTTAATTATGAGCAACAGAAGTCAAATACAACCCTGATGCTTAATACCATAGGCTGGGTGCAACTCCTTATACATAAAACAACAGAATCTTCCTAACACCGCTGGGGCAACAACCTCATTTTTCCTTCGAAGGAAATCATTCAAAGCAAACCTCCAGTTTTACTTCCTGTCCATTTTCATAACCTGCTTCAAAAGACACCAAAGCATTGTGGCTTTCTACTGGATTCGGAGAGAACTGAATTCCGTGTGACTCTGGATGAACTTGAGACATTCCCACTTCCTGGCCTCTGCTACGGTATCTTCATCTAATTCCAGGTTTACTAGATTGGAAATGACATTTATGCTGTTAAGCTTTGTGCATTTATTCACTTTTACCAATTTCACCGATGTTGAAAGGATTTCCATCTCCGTTAAACAATAATTTTGCTCAAGCTGGAGAGTTTCAAGGCTAGGACAACAATTTTGAGAAATTGATACCCTCGCCACATTAGTTCCTTTCAAATGGATCACCTTGAGCTTCCCCAACGACGAAGACGCCGAACTTAAATCCAGTTCCGCCATTGGACAATCAAAAATCTCCAAAGTTTGAAGATTATTCAGTCGCGTAAATCCATTGGGCAAAGACTTCACTCCAGAGTCCTCTAGACATAAACTTTCTAAAAAATTTAGTCTCTCTACAGAATGAGGCAAAAATTCCAGTTTGTTGCATCCTATAATTTTCAGATTAGTCAAGCTGGACAAATCTCCGAGAGACGTTGGCAGCTGTCTCAAGAGGGGACTCCCAATTCTCAGAGTTTCCAATTTGCTCAGTTGACTTATGGTACATGGCACGTTCCTTAGCATGGTTTTGTGGACATGGAGCTCTCTAAGTGAATGTTGATCTGTAATGAGCAGCGGCAACTCTTCCAATTTAGGGCGTCTTGAGAAGAACAAACTCTTCAGCTTTCTAATGTTTGTAAAAATGTCTCTCATAGGCCGGAGCGTCGTGCAACCTGATAGATCAAGATACTTCAGGTCTACGAGCTGCTTAAAAGATTCCGGCAACTTCCACAGCTTTTCGCAAGAGCACAAATCTAAATGTCGCAGCATTTTTAACTCCCCAAAACAATCGGGTAATTCTACCAGCAATTTGCAATATCGTAGTTCTAGGTGCTCCAGATATCGGAGATTACAAAGCTCATCCGGCAGTTCCTCAAAGCAAAATTCTGCTCCATGCTCAGAAATCAGTGCTATCTTCGTCAAATGTTTCAAACCTGATATTTTACTTGGAAAAGTTTTGAAGGTGTTCTTTTTATCTTTAGTAGCAGTAATAATCATCTCTCTCAAGTTTTCTGGATGCTACAGCCAAGTTTAAATTTAGATTAGTAAGTAGGATAATGAAAATAAGGTTTTGGGAAAGAAGGTAAAGCAAAATATCTTTTACTTACATGCGCATCATTTTCCCACAGCTGTAATTCCGAGGCCCCGTAAAGTTCTAAAACCCTTAAATTTGTCACTGAAAGCCCGGACGGAAGATCTGTGTCCTGAAAATCAAACAAACGAAGCCATACTAGATGGCTTGATAGTTCGGCAAAGCCTGATGAGGTGAAATACTCTCCGTTAAGAACGAGAAGTTGTAGGGATCCAAGATCTATGCATTCTTCAAAAGACGGCACATAACGATCGCAACATATAGGGAACTCGCCATGACCACGACATACAACAAATTAAGTTGTAGCAGCCATTATTCCCCGGATCGACGTTCTTTCCTGAATACAAAAGGGAAAAACGGGAATAAAATTGGATCAAAGCAATCAGCGAGACAAGCAAACGTGCATTGAGTTCCTTGATCAGTAGTAGCTAATGAAAATAAAATATCAACCCTACCTTTATGAACCTAGTACTCTTGAGCGACCAAAGACGATGCGGTGGACGATCGATGGCGATCTTCCTTCCCAAATCACGCAGATGATTATGCATTCTTAAGCGGTTCTGCTTGTCGACCTCAACGAGGCACTTGTTCACGAGGTTTTCCAGACCGCTCCACCCAGCTGCATCCCACACTGCAATAGCCAAATTTTTCTTTTCTCCAATGAAGAAGCAAGCTACATCCAAAAATATATCCTGCTCTTGCACCTTTAGTGCATTATAACAAAGTCTCAGCCTCTCCTCTACCTCATCAGGTAATCCAGAGATCTGCTGTAAATTAGATTCCCACTCGTCCTTAGACTTTCCGCGAAGCATTTCTGCAATGAGCGTAAGCGACAAGGGCAATCCATGACAGGCTTTTATGAACTCTTCAACGAGACCCTCAAAGCCGTCCGGAGGAAAGGGTTTGAAGAAAGCATGCAAACAAAAAAGTTCACTTGCATGACGCGGATCCAGATCAGGCATTTTGTAAACCAGGGAGATACCCCACGATTTAAGGACGCCTAAATTGCATGTAGTGACAATAATCAAACTACGCGATCCAAGGGTACTGCCCCTGGCTGGCAAGTGGCAACAGAGCATCCAATTGATCCAAGCGATCAACGTCGTCCAAAACGATGAGCACGCGAGGGGATAAGGATTCGAAACGCCGAGCCAAAGTAGACTTCAGCTGGCTTGCATCCTCGGATTGTATATCTTTAAAACGTAGCAAGTCCCTCAAGAGCTTTTGCTGCAACTTATACAACGCAGTATCTTTTACTTCAGATAGAAAGCTACAATTATTTAAGGCTTTGCATTTTCTGTTATATAACTCTCTGGCGAGTGTTGTTTTACCGCAGCCGCTCAATCCAGCAATTCCCACAATTTGTACCTTTTCATGACCTAGATCAGATCGTCTAATGGCATCTTCAAAGCCTGTTACAGCATTATCCAGCCCAACTGGAAAGAGAGCAACCTCCAATGGCACCTTCACATTCTTTATCTCCTGCTGCACGCGATTCACAATTCTTTCTAATAGAACTCCTTCATCACTGGCCATTGAAAACAAATATCAGTATGACGGGAACGATTATTAAAAGTACCAAAAAAAACAAAAGAAGAAGAAGAAGAAAGATGCCTCTGATCATTAGGCTACTGAATATTCGATACATACCCATTACTGTGTAATATATGGCCATCACTAAAGGAAATTCTTTGTAGTGCCGTTTTCCACTTCTTAAGCGTTTCTGACGTGTATCTACCATCCGCTTCATGCTTTCGAAAGGCCTGAGCATACATTTCTCGAGAATCTACCCATCTGAGATCAGCAGGCTCAACATCATAGAAAACAGGAATAATTGTGGCCCGAGTTTTTTCTTGCATAAACAACAGCTCTGCCAAACACCAGGGCGATTCCGCATAATTTTTGGAAAATATGGCAATATGAATTAGCGCTCCACCCATTGCATCTTCTATTGTTTTTGGTATTTGGTCGCCCAAATCAAGCTCTTCTTTGTCGAGAAAGGCTTTCACCTGAAGGAACCAAGGGCATGGTAGATGGTGCTGGCCAGTTTCAATTTCACATCAGATCCGCGATGATTAATAAAAACATCGAAGGGTCCCTTCTCCGGTGGTGTTGATAATGGAGGAAATGATGTAATATCATGAAAAGCAGCAGCCATGGAGTCGAATTGAAAGGCCAGGAATGGAAGTTCTCCTCGTTTGATGGGGCGTTAGACGAGACTCAAGGAGGGGAAAGCCGAAGTTTTGCAGATACTCAGGTGGCGTAACTAAAGATGCAAACGAGTGGAAACGAGTTCACGCGTTGGAGCGGGGTGTACGCGGGAGCAAACGAGTGGATACGAATTGCGCAGGGTATTGTTTTAGTGAAATTCCGATTTTTGTGTCATTGTATTCAGGCCTGGAATTTGATGGTCTATCTGACGGTTTTTAGCATTTTGGACTGTTTATTACAACCTAAAAATTTATTAGACCGTATTATTTGACTTGCTATATTTTATATAACAGTAAATATAAACCGTAAAAATTTATTTTATATATATATATAATTGGAATAATTCTTTCTAAATTCACTTTATATTAATATATATGATTTATAATATTTATTAATTCAAAATCTGTTTAAAATAGAATCTTTTCAAGATTAAATATATTTCTTTCTAATTTTTTAAATATTTTTACCAACAAATTTAAGATTTGATATTTTTACTAATAGTTATGATGGTTTTATATTAATATATATAATTTATAATATTTATTATAAAAATATATATTAATTCAAAATCTTTTGAAAATAGAATATAATTGTTTTTTAATTTTTTGAATATTTTCACAAGATTTATTTTCTATATAAATTTAGAAACTTCTTGTTAATTGTAATAGTAAATTTCAGATTTTTACATTTATTTCTAATTATCAATATTTTCTAATTTTACATTTTTTAGTATATATAAGATATCCATATGAATAATTACATAACACAAATTTTCACTATTTTTTCAACAACATTTAGTTTACAATAATTCACATCTTTTGGTGAGAATTTTCAAATTTTATTTGGCTTTTACAAATAATTTATGTTTTTAGGTGATTCATGAGATTTGATTTTTTTCGATAATACATATTTGTGTTTTATTGGTGAGCATGTTGAAATTTTAAATAATGAGTTGAATAAGGATTAAACATTTTTTAATTTTATATAATCATTTTTTATAGGTTTGAAATTAATAGATTTGACACTTAATTTTTTTCATAAAACGTAAAATGACAAGTATTTCAATGAACAAACCGTCACAAAATTTTCATATGACAGGTAGGGGTGGCCGTAAAATTCCAGGCCTGATTGTATTGATGTACTTTGTATTGCTTACTTGTCATCTAATCTCTTACTGTTTATCAAATTACCCACAGGGGACAAGGTAAAACAGTGAGACTTGGAGAATGGAGAGATTATATAGTAATGGTGATCTATCTTGAAAGGGGACTTTAGTGGATTACTTGGGGTGGGGAAGGTGGTTTGAAAGATCCTTAAAAGGCAGGACATAAACGTCACACACTAAGCTTTTGACCGCTTACGTGGCTGTGGGCCCATGACTTTGCCTAACGTCCATTCCCATCCGTTTCGGTTCAGAAAATAATGCCTGTTAACATTTGAATTTGAACGCTATTCCCAGGTGGTTGATCTCATAAAACAAAAGCGCTTGGCAAAAGGCAGTCCCTCATCTACCTCGCCGTTGTCATGGAATAACTAGCCCCTGAGGTATTTTCACTGGCTTTCTTGCTTTATGGAAATGATTTCTGCAGTGGACAAAAGACATGACGTGCTCACGATACAGTCGATCCAACAAGCATATTTCCATCCCGATCACTTTTTTTTGCCAGCGTACTCCCACCTGTGCCAAAATGGGAGCTCTGGAACAGGGTATGGACGTCCATCAAAGTATAATGGAAGAGCAATTATTGTCAAATGTCACAGTTGGAAATGTTCTGGTAGAAGTGTATGCAAAATGTGGAAGCATAGACAAGGAACATGTACCGTTTGACCGATGCCTCAATGAAATCTGGTCTCAGGGAGTGCTATGATTGCAGGATATGCATAAAATGCATTTGTTGAAAATAATTTACAAACTTTCAACCAAATGCGATTGGTTGGTTTGAATCCACACTCTGCAATCCTTGCCAGCATCCTCCCAGCCTGTGTGAAAATGGGAGCTTTGGAACAGAGTATGGACATCCATTGCGGTAGGGGAGATTTGTCAGATGATGTTGCTGGAACTGCCCTGGTAGACATGTATGCAAAATGTGTAAGCTTAGACAAGCCATGTGAACTGTTTGATGGAATGCCATAATTACAGGATATGCAAAATGTGTAAGCTTAGACAAGGCAAGTGAACTGTTGGACACAAGGCCTCAAAGAAATATGCGCTCATGGAATGCCCTAATTGCAGTATATTAACAAAATAGATTGAAGATCTCTTCTTAGGTTCACGAGGTGCCAAAACATCCAATGATTCAGGTTGCAAATCCTCATCAAATTTTTTAGAATCTTTTTTATCAATAATTTTTTTATCCAACACTATGAATCTAGTTTCAATGTCAGAATAATATCAATCGAAGCAAACATATAGCATTTAAATCTATCAAGAGGAAGAGTACCCACACTTACAAGAACAATGCTATCAACAATTACTTTCGTGCCTATCATGCTCTTATTTCAAATGTACTTGTGTACCTTGGAATTTTACCCTACTCTAATGCGCAAAATAACTTAAAAATGCAAGTGATAAAAGACTAAGGACACTTCAAGATTAGCCAAAAGAGTGACAAAACAAGAAGGAAAATGGATAAAACAAGATGCAAGTGATTTCACCTTCCTTGCTGTTGAAGACTCCTTGATTGGCCCTTGCTTGAGATGATTTTGTGTGCTCCTTAGATGATTTCTTGAGTGACTAAATGTAAGATCAACTTATGCAAATGATTAGAATGGATAGCTAGATGATAGTGGATGATTGAGAATGCAAATTGGCAGCATGTAGTTATGAAAATCCAAAAAGTTGAAAATGCCCTTGAGGAGGGGGTATTTATAGGAGAATTTGAATTCTCTAGAGAATTCAACAGTCAAGATGCATCCAACAAAGCCAAGATGAAGGGCTATGGTGGGTTGAGAACCCACAAGCCCTCACATCTTGACATGTGGATGGTGAAGTGGCCAAGAGAAGATGAAGTGTAAGTGAGGTGTCAAAAAGGTACATGAGGTGGAGGAAGGACAAGCACCTTGGGGAGTGAGAAGATTTCCACAAAAAAGGATTTCTTGTCCCCAAGTGGGAGTGAAAGGGACATTTGAGAAATTTTGGAATTCCTCAAAATCTACATGGGAAAAGGAAAGGTGGTTGAAAACATAAATGTGAATTAAAAATTCACATTCTTATGAGAATCTAAAGGATAAAAGGTGGGCTCCAAAAAGGTGGGACTTGGTCACATGTGGAGATTGTGACAAGTCCAAGGTTCTAGAAGCCTTGGGAAGATAGAATGTGAATTAAAAATTCACATATAAAAGAGGGGAATCTAGGATAAATAAAAAAGAATTAAAAATTCCTTGGGGGGAAGAGTTGACCAAGGTACTAATTAGGTTTGACTAATCAGTAATTAGAGGATAATTAGGGGTTAATTAGGATTAAAGGCCAACTAAAAGTTGGAGGATGTGACACATCCTAATCAAGGATTAGGCATGTGCACATCCTTAATGAAGAGATTAGGAAATGGATTAGGATTAGATGAAAATGACATGTGAGGAATTAAATAAATGTAATATTTATTTAATTTATTTGATGAAAAGAGGATTTAAGGAGGGTAAGGTATTTAATTATTTAATTAAATACCTTAGAGATTTGGTAGAATTAAAGATATTAATTAAATAATAGTAATATTACTTAATTAACTCGGATAGGAGGATGTTTAGATGAAAAGTGATAAATTTGGATAAATTAAGTGTCCAAATTTGGATGTCTACAGTACTATTGTCCCATGGCCTTGGTAAGTTCCTTGTCACTAATGGGGGTATAGATATTACACAAAAAACATGGAAGAGGTGTCAATATTGACTTTGAATCAAATAAATCCTTTTATGAGATCCATACCAAACATTTCTATAATGACAACCATGATATCATCACTTTGGAAGAAGAAAACTTTTGTAAATCTAATTTCATTGATATCCACAAGGATGTCGATCTACTATAATTCACAACCAAAGTGAATGAGCAACTCCATTGTGACTTTTTTAGTATCACGAAGAGCCTAGAAAGGAGAGAGATTTAAATAAATAATTATCATATAGCTAACAAGTGAGAAACATTTGGAAAAAATTAATGAGGCCAAAACCCTCTTGAACTAAACCAAATGTGTGGGAAGTATCACTCCAACATAGGAATTGATTGACCTACATGATGCCAAGGAATACTCATAGAAGGTGGAATGATTGTACCAACATCAAGATTAAATGTGATATTGGTCTCATATATCATAAGGCTAGGCCAACCATTTGTAGCAATGTGTGACAATTAAAGATTTTAAACTAACTAGTATAACACAAACTTTATTCAAAGTGATGTTTAGTCTCCAATTAATTGCCCTTGATTATTATCATGTTAGTGTTTAATGATTTAAACAATAAGAAACCAAGCAAATGGGCTTCAACTTCTACTTCATTCTAAGATCAATTCCCTCAAATTATCATAGAAGCCAATTTTTTCTTGGATTTTCATGATGAACCTCCCATTACTTCATCATATGTTTTTTTATTTGTATTGGAAATTGGGTGATTGCTTTCGTGTCTATTGTTGATACCTTTAGTGATGGATCTTTCCAAGATTGAGTGATTGCTTCCATGTCTAGTGTTTGAGTTCACTTACAAGGAATCTATGTTGATCTCTTCCTTAGTGAAAGGTGCCATTAATATTTGACTATCTTCACTTGTGATAATGAATGAAATGAACTATAAAAAGTATATTTCCTCCTACAAGTTTGAATCCTCCTCATCTCCAAGTAGTTCACTAAAAAAGAAGATCGATTCAACCTTAATGAGTTTAGGACCAATGAGATATTCTCCTCTATGAGACTTGATAGAAGTGACTTTTGTAGCTTCTTCTTTCCCTAGTTAAGTTGTGAAAATGTTTTATATTCTTTTTGAACCTTTAACTAGCTACTAAATTTCTCAAGATTATTGCCTCTGGATTTTATTTTTCTTTGCTTGTACATCTATTAGTTTTGAGAGATATATTTCCTTCATGAATTGATCCTAGTTCATTCCTCTATAATTAATTCATTGAGAATGTTTAGTTCTATTTCAATCCTTTCCTTCTCAATAGAATATTCTCAAAAGAGTATATTATTGTTCCAATCTTTGTGGATCTTTTAGGACTACGAGTTTTTTTCTAGAGCGTACATCTTGGTGCTTCTTAATTTTAGAAGCTCACTTCCCTGATGTTTAACAATATCTATGAAGGATTGATCCAAAAACTACATATTTTTAATGATGAAGGTGCATTTGGGGTTTACATGGTCTTCCATGACTTGTAAAGTCAAGAAAAAGTGATCTAAAACCAAGCATATGACTATAAATTCATATTTTATGGAATCATTATACTCATGTTATTTGGGAAAGATGAAAAATATATCCAATCTCTTTACTATTTTTCTTTAACCTGGCCTTTTGTATGTCCATGTGAGTGTTCCATTCCTAGGTGTTAAATCTAAGAGTGTATTCATCTAGATAAAGGAACTAAAATCAAATTGTGACTGTGTGGACCTTGTTATACCTCCTTGTTTGTCATTTGAGGTTAATATTATAGTAAAATATTCAATTACCATGTATAATCAACTAGCAATTGCACCTTGGTGTGCAATGGGTACATCGAGACAATTTTTGATAAGTTCAAAATTTTATGGGTGGAGTACAGTATTAGAATGTGAATTGGGGTTAGTTTGGAATTGGCAAGAAAACAATTGAAAATAATTGTTTGTTTTGTGTGTCAAGATTAAATAGAAGTGAATTTATCAAAAAAGAACAACAATATATTTATTATGTTATATATGTTATTATTATATTGGAAAATAAATAATCTTAAATTTTAGATACTATAAAAAGTAGGTAAAAAAATGTAACAAGCTTTTTACATTTAATTGAATATTTATTCCTTTTGCATATATGTGTGCATATGAAATTGGAAATGAACGAAGAATGGACACATCAAAATTGTTTATTAAAAAAATAGAGTATTTAACAATTGTATCTTTGAACTAAAAATGAAGAACATAACATAGAGATATAATTTGCATTCATTGTTTTTGCATAATTCAAAGTAATTATCTTGTTGTAAAAGTTAAGCCTATAAAAATAGAAAAAGAGATACAATGAACATGTAATCAATAATATTACTTTTGTTAGATGTCTAATTATTTAACATTCTAGATTGAATAATGAAAATGAATGTAAAGGCTTAATTGTGTAAATGATCTCTAAGTGCAACAAAGTATAGATGAAAAAAATTAAGGAGAATTGAATTGTTTCAAAAATGCACAAATTATAAAGAGACACAATGGTAGGTCTTTATTTGAATGTTAGTGGTTAAAATAAGTGATGGAAGGAAGAAACTTGAAATATTCATAACATTGTTTTTATCATTTCAAGAGTTTACATGTGATAATGCCACCAAGCACTCGTCTTTATGTTTTTGGGGAGCAACATATGGGATTTGTTACATGTATGCATATTGTTGGAATGTGAAGGTAGGGTGTATGCATAGACTTGCAAGTTCACAAACATTTGAAATTGATATGAATGACAACCCCTATCAATTAATGTTGTCAAAGTCAATTGTTGTCGTTTAAAGTGTAAGGCCTTGTGATTTGTGTATTGTTAAGACCCATGCAATTTTTAGTTAGATTTGATAGTGGACAACAGATTATTTGGGTTGTTGTGATCCTATGCTTGACCTATGCAATGTTTGAAGTAAACAACAATAAAAAAGGGAACTTGAGGTGGTTTTTTGCCATCCATGTATAGAATTGTTTTGATCTATCCAAGTGCACCATTCACTAAGGCCTATATCCACACACAAATTTGAACATAACATAAATTTGTGGCCAATACACAAGAATATTATATACAATTTATTATTCATCTAGATTTGAACATGTTGACCCCCTAAATTGGTCCATCCTGGATAGGGAAGCTAGCATTGCTAAAGACAAAAAAATTAATTTATTATTTAGTGAGACCATTTCATTTGTTGCAAGTAGGTATATAGATGATAATAAACTAGCACTTGCACCCAATGGGGGTTCAAGGGAGACGCCGATAGGAAAATGAACAAGAAGCATGAATGAATTGTTTTAATACAGAGGTGGCAGGAGTAAAATATGTATATATGGAGATATGCACTGTACAGTACAAGTAGGTACAATTTTTTGTTGGGTTTGTTCTTTATAAACAACAAAATCCCTTTGAACAATTTATAGCAAGTTTGCACAAGTCAAATTTAAACAAGAGCATCTATACATCTTTTTTAAAGACATGCAATGTCTAAGAGGTGAAAGACAATGTTGATTAGATTTCCTTGAACAAGCACTGACGTAGAAGATTGCCAGTAGTGATTAACCACCTGCAAAAGCCAAAATTGTGTAGTTGATTAGTTTTAGTTTTGATACTCTATTCAAAGAGGGGATAATAAAAAATGTATAACTTTGAGAGAGTGTGTAATTAATTGTACATACCTAAGAATGTTGTTGTGAGAGCAAGTGTAAGCGAGCTTCTTCTTTCTTCCTGATAATGTTGTATGGGTTTTTTTCATTTTTGGAGTAGCGATCAAAAGAGAATGCAGGCTCTATGCGAAGGCCACTTATGGCTTTGACTCTAGAGATTGCTGTAAATGTAAGGCCTTGTCTTTCAGTTGTACCAATATTGATTATGGCTTTATTTAGTGTAAGGCCTTGTGATTTGTGTATAGTGATAGCCCATGCCATGGTTAGCGGTATTTGTCTACGGTTTCCATGTGTTACTGGATGTATTGGTATAGTTTTTGGGTCTGTTTCATCCCATAGTGGACTAGTGTAGTTATTGAATGTGACCGTAACATATGCAGGCAATGTAGGTGGTTTTGATCCAACAAGATATACAATATCTTTGACTTGACCAAGCGATCCATTTACTAGTCCAGCTTGGATCCATAGGTTTGTTGTCAGCATGACACGTTGACACTTGCTTAGTAATACCTCGTGGGGAAGTTGCTCGTCACTATGATCAACACCTAGTTTAGATTGTGTATTTTCCACACGACTTAGTGCAACAGGCACATTTAGTAGTTTCAACATTGTTTTGTTGTGCAATGTTACTAGCTCATTTGTAGCAAATAAGTGTATTGATTGGTCAAAATCTTCTTGTTTAGTATTTGTTAGTTGCTTGTTGGTGCGAGTCATCAATAAGTCCCAATCTTGTTTTGTCAGTTTTGCATTGCGAATGTTTTGTAATGTTTGATAGAATTGTATTTGAATTGGATCATCACCTTCTTGTCTAAACATTGTTTGTAATGTAACAACTGTATTAAATTTGTGCCATAGGTTTCTTGCGGTTGTGTGTGATGCATAGATAGTTTTATCCATAACAGGGGGGAGTTGTGCAAGGTCTCCTACAAGAATTATAGGCACGCCACCAAAGCAAGTTTTTTGTTGATGGGGGAATGCTTCACGTAACCTACTATCAATTTTCAATAGAATTTTTGGCCCAATGAAGCTCATCTCATCAATGAGAATGTATTGTATATTCTTCACGTCTTCCTGGAATGTTGTCAATGCTTGTCCTTGTAATGGTTTCATTTCTCTACCTGGAATCTTGAGGGCTGCATGTATAGTTGATGCATGTATATTAAATGTTGCAATTCCTATTGGAGCAAGAACAAGGAGGGGGTTTACTCTTGTTGGTATGGAAGTTTGCAGTGCATTTCTTATGCAATGAATTAGATAGGATTTGCCAGTGCTAGCAGTTCCTTGTATGACCATATGTAACAGTTGGTTAAAGCATTTCTCCATTGAGTGGTTTGTTATTATAGTCAGTGCTAGTTGTTGTTGGGGTGATAATGTATAGTTGTGGTGGTTCATATTTGAAGGGGAATGCAAATCTTGTTGAGACATCTTGTTTGTGTGCAGAAATTGAACAGCAACATCATGTAGATTTGTAGGGACATTATGATTTTCCCAATTGTGATTGTTATCAAAATCACATCAACCTAGCATATCAAGTTCATTCAAGTTTAGATTATTAGTGAGGCCCAATTGAGATAATAACTCCCATTCATTCATTTCTACATTTTCTTGTTGATCCATATCATCATCAGAAGAATTTCTATCTTCAAGAACATTTTCAGTATGTTCAGTGCGATTAATATGCCATGGATTATATTTTTGTGTATTCATTTGCTTCCAATTGTTGATGATTTCTTCTTTGGTAAGGCCTATATCTTCATTTATTTTTCTGAAAGGTTTATACAAAAGCAACTCACTCCAACAAAAGGTTTCAAAGTTTTCAGAGTCTTCTTTTGGAATGGTTTGGAAACGCAGAAACACCTGCACAATTGCTTTTTCTTTTCTATTTAGCCATTTGCATCCTTTTCAAGAAGCGGAAAATGTGAAAGATCTGGCTGATTCAATTAGTGATACATTTTCTATGTGACATGGCCGGTTCATGTAGGATTGTATATAGTTAGACAATATCTGGCCACCATCGCTTATTTTTTTTAGGCGGTGGAATACTTTCTGGCCTACATTCAATGACACAAAATTGCGATTGAAAATAACAAGGGGTAATTTTTGTAGCATACGGTACATTTCTTGGGCTCCAATATCTCATTCAGCAACAATCTTGGCCATGAACTTTTGATATGCTTTCAATGCTTTATCTTCCAATCTTTCATTTGAAGCTATTCTTTCCAACATAGCAACACAACTTTCTAATTTTCTTTCAGCTTTAGATGCATACTTGACAATATATTTGAGTACAAAAAGGTGTGAGATGATGGGCTAGCAATCTATATTAGCTCTCCATATAGAGAGCATCTCTGCATTATGAATGTTTAGCTTGTCATCATTTCTCGATGGTTCATAAGATTTGTTTCTAGATCCATCATATGATAAAGTAGATTCCTTGCATTCTTTCCATGGAGCTTTGTATCTGCATTCTACATGATGCCCTTTTTTGTGTAGGCATGTGCGCTTTGTGCATTTAGTGTGCCATTGCACACGATTAACTAACTCTTCATAATCGATGGATGGATTGATAGAGAATATCTCATATGTGTTTAACAAGCATGGATCATCCATTGGGGTTCTATGTATGATATTACTCATTTCAGATTTAGAGCGGGGGTTCCAAGCAGTGACATAGTTATCAAAGAATTATTTTGCTTTACCCACTTGCGAACGTCTCCCCAGTTGAGGGTATCCATGTTTGGTGCATTTTCTAGCCAAAGGAACCCATGCACGTGTGCAGAGCCTCGATGCTTCCATTCATACCTATACCAATAATTTGTTGCATGCAAGAGTTTCTCAATGACCTCTTCATGAAAGATTGTGAAGTGGTGATGTAGATAAAGGGATGTGGTGTGGGGGTTTCTAATCACATTGTCTATACAATGCTTGTTGGAGGAAATAATGGAAGTATTGTCAGTTGGGAAAAGCTTATGCAATGTAGGCCACTTAGTGTCTGCTGCACTTAGTGTGAAGAAAAAAGTTGGGGAACCTAATTGGTTGATCATGTTTGTTAGATCTACACAACACTTGTTCCAATAAGCCCGTGTCCCACGCAAGGCCGAGCCAAAATGCATCAATTCTTCAACCAATTGTTTATCCGGGAGGTTCTGTAGGTGGGTACGAAGATGTTCAATAGTTGTAGGAATATTGTCTTTGACTTTTATTTTGATGAATATTGAAGCAGTTGCTTGGCTACGATGCCTCATCATAAGATTTAGTAGGAAGTATCTAAAGTGTGGATGTTGCCCAAATCTATTATCATGATATCACATAAGATGCAAGGCATACTCATGCAGTTGCACTTCCCTGGCTCGAGGTTGCATAGGTAGTGCATTTCCATTTGGAAAAAGTGTGGGAAATGCCATGTCAAAAAGCCCCTCAGTAGTGTACTCATTTATGGGATTCAAGCTTGTCTCAGGCCAATTAACGATGGTATCATTCTCATTTTCTATCTGTAAATATTCCTTAATGATTTGTAACTCATGACATTTATTTGGTAGGCTTACCATAAATGATGTTGAATATTCCGTTCCACTTTCTACATCATCTTCACTATTAGCAGCTTCATTGTCTTTTGTTATGGGTTCTTCATTGTTGCTTTGAATTGTATGAAGCATTTCTAAAATGTCTGTAGTACAATCAAGGAGTAGGGACAATGCATCAGCATCAACATGATCTCAACATCTTGGTAGTATGGGCCATAGTGTATTTTGTAGACCAATGCATTGTGAACGCGACTTCTACTAACATAGCAATCGTAATGTCTCCCATGTGTATGAGTTCTTCGAACAATTAATAAGTCCAAGTCTTTGATTTTATGTGGTAAAGACTTTGTTATTGTTGTGATATCTTGAGGGAAGCTAATTGTGTGGCCACTATATTTGTATTGTCCACCATGAGCATGTGTAACTTGCAATATTGGATTGACACGTGCAATTAACATCTCTTCAACTTGAGTAAGAATGCACAAAACATGTGGTTGTTCACCTGGGTCCATATTATTACTCAAAGAGAATCAATGTATGCCTTTCTCTAAGCCACATCTTCTACATGTATGATTGTTGTTTGATGAACAAAGATGCATACCAGGATACCGTTCCCTACATATAGAACATGTGTGTAGGTTTGACAATGCATCTATTCTTTGGAGAAATTTTTTAGATGCCTCCATAAAGTTAGCAGACCACCTCATTCCCTTGTTGTTATTTGAACTCATGTTTTGAGGCATTTGTGTTGGGATTTGTGTTTCATTTTGTTTTTTGTTTCGATGTTCTAGATTTGACCTAATTGATCCAGTGGGAATACATGTATTTGTAGAATCTTGTGTGTGGTCAGATATTGGTTGATCTGGTGTTTCTAGCAAGCAGTGGGTTCGTTGCATGCTATGACGAACACTTATTTCTTCCCTATGACGAGCATAATACAAGCAACTTCTCTTACGAGATTCTAGGGCTTTGGTTTTAGTCTTGGATGTTTGGCTTTTTAATTCTTCCATAGTGGATTCCACTATCTGGAATATAAATGAGAGATAAAATAAATATAAACGAAGAAAATGTGTATATTGCAACACCACTAAAATGTGAAAATTACAAAATCCATTTTGCTTGACTTATATGTTAGATGAATATGATAAAAAATGAAAACATGTGTACATATGAAAGAAATTATGTTGAAGTGTACATGTGCACTCTACTTTGTATTTACAATAAACTTATAAAATAAGTTTTGAAGGGATCCTAAAACCCTGTACAAGGAAAATTCTCAATCGTATTGCGATTGGGACGAAAAAAGAACACAAGTAGGCAGGGGAAAACAGACAAGAGTGGATAATTACAACCTTATGTAGTCTACTTTTCGTAAACATTGCACATGTCAGCAATCTGATTTAACAAAAGATTGCTTTCATTTGCAAAATCAAGTGTGCCAACTTCTACAACTGTTGATTTCACTCGTGATTCATTATTGTAGGTTTCATATCTGCTTGTCAGGGTGAAGAGAAATTGTTTGCATAGTAAATTTTGAATGAACTCTTCACTATTTTCTGTAGCATCTTGCTTGAATTGCATCATGTATAGTTCCTTTGCAGGCATGCCAATGAGTTTAGTTGCTTCTTCTTCAAAAGAAATTTCCCATAGAGTGCTTGTGTGATCTTGAAGTTTAATTTGAAGAACATATCGATAATCACAATCTTCAAAGGTAACTTCACACTTTGAACAATACCATTTTTCGTCATCACTTTGTAGAGCTCCTTTCTTACATTGTTTCCCTTCAATCTTAATGGGGCAAGCTGGATAATAGAATGAATTTGATTTGATAAGTACTATTGTTGCTTTTACAATGCACTGGAGGCATCTTGTTGTATCCAAAGACTCTTCTAGGACATTGGAAATGGTCTTCCATTCAAGAAGTGGGGGCGCATCTAGAAGGTTTGTTGTGGATGTGAGAAGACCATTCCCATCTTGCACAAACCAAGCCTGTAGCTGTGTTGTTTCTTTGATTTCAGGGTTAATAAACAACTGGATGATAACTAAAGTGCTCACAACCTTACCATTATATTTTGTAACATGACCATTTTTAACAGCAAGCACAGGCGAATTTTGTGCATGGTACAATTCGTGGAGCTATGCACGTTCCTTTTGAGCCACTCGTCCCCGCAAAGTCACATTTATAGTGGAGGTAGACATGTCTAGCAACTTGAGGCTCCTCCTACAAACCTCTGTGCCATCTCTTCTTCTTATTGTAGAGGTAGGGTCCACACATATAACAACTCCTACTACATCAATCAAAGAATTGTTATTTGTATTCAGGATCTCATTAATGGGTGTGAAAGAAAACTGATGCAGTGGAATTAAGTGGTCATCATCAATAAGAGTGACCTTTGAATCATCCATCAAAGGGATTTCCATTTGACTATTCAACTTATTGTAAAACTTATTAGCAGCTTTGATGGTCCCACCAGAGATTGTATATACAGAGCCAATATGAACATTTCTATAATGGAGGTCTGCAACTTCATTAAAGCAAGTGACATGCACTTCAATGTTCTCACTGTCTACAATATCAAAGTTGAAAAGTTGCCTGGTCCCTTTCTTTGTGTCAAACTGGCGAATCTCTTTTTTCATAGTTACACGACCTTTTATTGTCCACCTTGTCTGAAATGGATTCAAACTTTTAATAGGAGTGATAGTTGAGGTATCACTTTTCTTGTGCAATGATGCATGTATCCCAAACATCATTTTTTTGGGGGTTGGATGCATGGGTGTGGCACTCTCACCAACATTTGTGCATGAGTTAGATGAAATCCCTACTCTTTCATGTATAGATTGCTCTGGTTCTTTGAAGAGGAAGGTGGGATCCCCAATGACATCATGTTGTGTGCATGTAATCTCCAATTTAGAAATTACAATAAACCTATAAGTAAATAAAGAAAAATGCACTTTTAGTAATGCAAGTAACAAATAGAGATGAACATGTTCAATTTGAGAGCAACATTGGAGTGGTTGGTTCACCTTGAGTTACAAATAGTAGGGCATGTGTATTCTGTGAGTTGTATGATAGAACCCTTTTGAATTAGCTCTGAAGTTAAAAAATGGTTATACTTTCTTGGCAAGATTGTTGTTTGAAGATGCACTCCATCAAACAAATCTAATTTGTATCTAATGGCTGATTCGTCGCCATGGCCAAATGTTGAAATATTGAAGACTTGGAGATGTGGATATATGTCTTTGGTGCCAATATTTATCAATGTGATTGCATTTTGTGTAAAAGAGATAGACATAGCTAAAGGGAGGTGAAGTAGCCCTATAAAGCCCAATGAGTTGATAAGTATGGTATGGTTTGTAAGTAAAAATATACAAATTGAAAGTTGGATTCCTTTGTAAAAGCGCGAAGTAAATTAGAGCATGCAATTTTCCTTATATATAAAATGGATAAACTATTAAAAAAAGGAGATGTGTGCACCATAAAGGTTTCTTGGTTTTATTATCCTTGCTAGAAAGAATGCTTAAATACATTCAAAAGTGTCACATACAATTTATAGAGTGAAGGTGATTGAGGATAATCGAGAGAAGGTAAACAGACCTGTAGGTAATGACTGTATTGTAGTTTGTACACAGATTTATTTGGCTAAAACAAATTTGATCCTGTGGATGAAAGGAAGCACAAAAAATTTAGTGAGCACACATCATCGACAAAACAAACAAATGAACCATTGAAAACTTATACATGTAAGGGTGTCAAATATTGATTAACAAATTAGATGTATACATTTTAATAGAGAACTCCAACATGTTTTATTTGTGCGTATGTATTAAGAGAGGAAAAAAAAACACATGCATACCTACAATAAAAGAAAGTAGTTGTTTGTTTTGTTCCAACTTGTATTAGAAATAATGAGAATGTGTAAATAGAGGACTAAGATTTTTTTGGAGAACTAGTTGTAGAAATGAAACATTGTTGGCACTCGACGACATTAAGTGTAAAAATGAAGAATGGAAGGAAAGTAACAATAATTTCCAACTAAAAAAGTTACAAGTCCAAATTAAACGTAATGATAGTTAATAAAGGGCATAATTCTATTAGAAAATCACATAGAATTTACATAGATATGGCTTAGATACAAAATACATAGTAGAGAAGGACTTTTGCAATGCAACTCTAGTGCAAGGCAAACGGTCGTGTTTGTACAAGGAAATAGATATGGATTACATACAAAATACATCGTAGCGAAGGACTTTTGCAATGCAACTCTAGTGCAAGGAAAACACTCATGTTTGTATAAGGAAAAGATCATTTATCATAGGAACTTCCACCAAAAAAGTACAAGATATACATAGTTGGTAGTACTCGTATACACAAAACAAAACTTGATGACATATGACATATGTGAACAAAATTATTTCCAAACATTGTTCAAATAGTTCATAAATGCAAGCTGGATGTATGGAGCGCCGCTCTGTCTATAGTGAGCATCAATGCACATTTCGCGTAGAAAAGTGCAAAACGAAGCCAATGTGTCACAAGTCCTATGCAAGTCTTCAAGTGTTGTTTCCATTGAATATATCTCATCGGCTTGCACATTATGTATATATGGAACAAGCTGTTGCATTTTTTGCACAATATCAAAGCAATTGGTGGTGATTTCACATGCAAATCTTTGAATGGCCCTTGGAGGAGACCCACCCAAATTCGTAGAGGGAGGTGAGCCAAGTGGAGTGTAGGATGAGCTGTCACTATTGGATATGTCAATGATGTCATTAGGTTGTCCAAGTTTTGCCATTCCTAAATAAAAAAATTGAGATTATACCTAGTGTTAACTAATAGCAATACATACAAAAAAACATTCCAAAGAAAAATATAATAAAGTATATCTTACATTTAATTAATTCCATATTAACACCTATAAGATATGGAAAAAATGTATAAGAATCTAAGAATTTCTTTATGAAGATTTATTGGAATATTTGATAGTATTGGAGACTAAGAGAATTTTGCATCATAAAGCTGTCTGCTAGATGTAACATACTTCCATGAACTTCAAATAGCTTTCTCCTAGATATAGGTAATGTTAGTTTCAAATTTCAAAAAATAAATTTTATTTTCATATTCATCAAAGGAAGATTTATGAGTTAAATATATGCTCACTCTTAATGTTATTTCCAAAATATAAAGATTAAAGATTATTTCCTTATTAATGGTGATTTAGTCAAAAATCAATTTATAATTTTAGATGTATGTTCCTTTATAATGTTATGATCCACTATATAAAGACAAACATGTCCATCATGGAGGACAACTTACCTAAATTTTAAACATATACTCCATAATATTATAATTAACTATAATTTTAAAAAAAAGATTATATATTTATCTAATCCTGGAAAAAAACTATTATAATTAACTATAATTTTAAAACAAAGATTATATATCTATCTAATCCAAAAAAAGTCTTTGAAAATTTTCTTATAATTTAAATATATAATTTTTCATGAGATCAGTCATATCAGATTTGCAAAGAAATGCTTAAAAAAAGCATATCTCCTTTACCAAAAGAAGCTAATTCTTTGAACTGTTGATGTGCATTAATATAATTCGATTCATTCTTTCTTTTCAGATACAAAGAAAAAATAGAAGAGGAATGCTCGAGTTGTAATGATCAAACATTTGACTATCTGGCAAAGAGTTGTTTAAAAGGAAATGATACAGCTGTAGAGGCCTTGGATAATGAATCCATGTTTCAAATGGAAGAAAAATGAGCTATTCTTGTTTGACAAAAGCTACAACATGATATGTAGTTCTTTTTTACATCAAAAATATAGAACAATCATAAAAAAAAAATTACAATTTACACTTATTCCTATTTTCTATATAATAACCGGAGAAACATTGAGATAGTATGTAAAATATGTATTCAACCAAAGACAGATAAGGGTTGGAATTATACATTAATTTCTAGCCAATTTAGCAAATTGAGAATTGAACAACTGCGTTCTCTTCTTTTGTATTTATATGTTCTTGCTCTAAGTGTCTGTACATGGCATACACCGTGAGCTGAAAATTTGCCAGAAGGCATAAAATGGACTTACAATTTTTTTTTAAAACAATGAAAATTAAACATAAAAAAATGGTAGTCCTTATACCAAGGAACATGTCCTTTATGACCAAAGAGAATGAAGCTCAAACAATTGCATACATAGAGGAGGAAAGACATGTACTCAACACTCTTACTTTTAATCATAAGTGCAAAGTCTAGTTTTATGCTTAGTACAACTAAGCAAAAAAAAAAGTTCATACTTAACAAATATTTGACATCAAAACTATTGAAATGAAAAGTAAAAAAAAATCAAATCTTTTGTTGAAAAATGTAGGCAGTGCAAAGTCCAGCTTAATGAAGAGTAAAATTAAGAAAAAAGAAAAGAATTCATACTTTAAATACACAAAGAACATTTCAAAATATTTTATGCAATTTTCAGTTAAGACATTTTATGCTTTCTGACAACAAAATAGCAATGGATTTCAGAATAAGTACCAGTTCCCAAACGATTTCACCTATTTGACAGACAAATAGAAATTTCCTTTCATTAGACTTTCTACCCCTAAAATTTATTGCTATACCCATTCATATCAAGTCCCTCAAGACAGAGTACCAATCAAAGGCCAAATAGTTTGTGAAACATTTTAATTGCATTAACTTTTTTTAAAATCGAAGCATTTAGCACAAATTTTCAAGTAGTCAAAAATATCTGAATGATAATAATGTGGATCAATGCAAGAAGAAACAAACTGAAAGATAAAATTTAAGTTGTTCAATTACATCAAATAGTGCTTGCAAAAACAAACAAACTAAATGATAAAACTTTTCAATGGACTAGAATTTATAACTTTCCTTGACATGGTTAACCATATTTTTGTAAAATTGAAATGTGAAAAGAAACAAACTGAAAGATCAAGTGATATTATCTCTGGATTGAATGCAAAAATTCACACAATTTCAATCCAAAAATAATAGCACTTGATTATCATGAACTGTGGAAACTTGATGCTGTTAAAGTGAATGATACCACATATTAATTTAACAATCATGAAAAATACCAAAATTTACAAGCTACTTTACAATCCATAACACAAATCAGAACTATATTCCAAGCATATACATTGAACTTCTTGAACAGACAATACAAATATATGTCTATAAGTTATACAACAGGCAGTCGACACGATTGGGTTATAACATCCCTGGGATTCTATGATTATCAAAACATAGAAATCTTGCCTTTGCATCTCACAAAATAAGGTATGCCCCTCTTTGAGAAGATATGGTGTGTTAGTAATTTGAATCACTAAGACATAGTCAAAACTTGCACAATACATATACAACAGTTAGTTGACACTATTGGGTTATAACATCCTTGGGATTCTATGATTATCAAAACATAGAAATCCCTCTTTGAGAACATATGGAATGTTAATAATTTGAATCACTAAGACATAGTCAAAACTTGCACATTACAAGGTAGTTAGTTTTCTCTAATAAAAATCATGTTGCACACATATATGTCGAGCTTCTTAATGCATGGTATTTACATGTGTCTACAACTCCTACCATGGGCACTCAATTCTATTGTCACTTCCAGCAAACTTCATATAGAGCTGAATAGATTCCACCTTAATGAATAGAAAAACTAATATAAAAGAAAAAATTCTTACTTCAAATACAAATATTTGACACAGATCTGAAATGTTATTCAAATTAAAAGGAAAAAAAATTTTGATTCTCTGTTGAAAAATGTAGGCAGTCTCCAAGAATTAGTTATTGGGTATGCAAAATGTGGAAGCATAGAAAAAGCTCATGAAGTGTTTGAGAAAATCCAAAATGTGGAAGCATAGAAAAAGCTCATCAACAAAATTCACAAACTGTAAAATGTATGCAAAATGTAGACATGTATGCGAAATGTGGGAACATAGACAGAGCATGTGAACTGTTTGACAAAATGCATCAAAGAAATGTGGTCTCATGGACTGCAATGATTGCAGGATACACACAAATTGAACTTTTTGAGAAGAATTTAGAAACTTTCAAGAAAATGCAATTGGTAGGTGCAAAGCCAGACTCCACAACCTTTGCTAGCATCCTCCCTGTCTGTGCCAAAATGGGAGCTTTGGAACAGGGTATGGACATCCACCAAAGCATGAAGGATAGAGGGATTTTTTTAGATGTTGTGGTTGCAGCTGGTACTTAAGAGACAAAATAAACAAGGAACCCAAGTAACAGGCAGCACCGCAATTATATATTCACAGATTCAAATCATGGAGACTAATACGACAAAGGCTACTTTACTAGGTAATATATGAAAATCCAATAAACTTTGCAATATAAAGAGTCGGAACACTCAATGAAGATCCTCTTAATTTGTAGATATTTAATACAAGCCTGAATTGACATGAACAAAGATCCCTATATGTCTTCAGAATTCAAGCAAAATGAAAGGTAGATGCTGCTCTTACAATGAAATAACTTATTCATGCATGTAGTGTATTTCGAAAGAGAATTATGGAAGAACCCAATAGACATGGGCACCCATCCATCAATCGCCAATAGGTCTAGAATCGAGTGAAAGTATATTTTGCACTGAAGGCAATATGGAAACCAGGTCTAGACCATGTCATGGGTATTTGGGTGGGATTTTTCTACCCGAAGATGGCCAATTAAACTTGTCTTGGTACAAATAATTTCTTAAAAAAAGATGCTTGAAATGAACTAAACCATCAATTTAGTTCTTTCTGGCAACTGTCCTGCTCCAACCATTGTATTTTCAATAACATACTTCCTCCAAATTAATAATGATAGAAAATAACAAATATTGATCAGCTATCCCTCCACATGACCCCATAACTGCCCCCTTGGGTAAAACAAAAAACAACCTTATCACATCAAACACATGAAATGCTACTCTTTTTAGATCAAAAAATAGCAATCATCCATATAAAACTTTAGTTCTTGCATTTTAGAAGCTAGCAAAAAGATGGTGAAGAGAAATAATACTAACAAACCAGTACAGGAGAAACAATGCTAACAAAATCTTACATGTGATAGAAAAAACAATGGCACACTCATAACATAACAAGATACTCTAGAAACCCTCTCGGTAAAAACCCAGCATAAACAACACTGACGTACCATATTAACTTAACTCAACCGTTGACAATACAATGAGATATTTCTTGCTTGTGCTTAACCCCGATCCATGTAACTATACAATGATTCATAGGTATTAGGCACATCACTATAGGAAACCACTATGCAGTATTACAATACAATGGCCATAGAACCATGGACCAAAAAAAGACTTGTATGAATTCTAAAACATATAAAGTATACAAAACATATCCAACAGATGGAATACCATATTTAAAGTGCAAAGACAATTAAACAACATCAAATCAAAGGATTTCCACTAAGCATATTATTTCAATATATGAGCAGATTACCAATAAATTAAGTGACTCTAAGAAACTACAACAGCTTAGACACTTCTTTCCTATACTCAGAATCATAAAATATACAACAATATAATGCTACAACAATAGATATTGCTCTTTTTGAGTGCACATCACCAAACAGATGTAACTTTGAACTTAGACTTGCAACCATAAATTGATGCTACGACAATATCAAAGCAGATACAAAATTTTTAGACCTGGAAATGAGTTCTCCCAGGTAATATAAGATGAACCTTGCTTCAATTCTACCCAGGAAGCTGCATAAACGTCACACCTCAATCCAAAGCACTATATCTCTGTAACACAACACAGTCTATTTATAAGCGGAGGTTAGATTGAGAAATTAATTTGCACGGAAGTTTTTGGACGGTGGCGTATTTGCAGTGTTCTTGCATTTAATGAGGGCATGATGATAAGCTAGAAACCTCTGCTTCAACATCAACAGCCAGGCTCCCTACCATCTGTGTTCGTGTCAATTGCTTAGCCTGGCCTTGGCTCCTATTGGGCATTATACCTATTCACTAAAAGTAGAACCACACCGTGAGCTCACACAAGGATAGCACACTTTGTGTACTTGTAGCGCACAAAAGCTAAAGCAATAGAGGCCACCAAATCGCCTCAAGAATCGATAGCTGGAAGAGGTATAGGTTTCTTCATAGCCTCTAAGCATAGCGCAGTTTCATGAGCTTTCTTCAAAATATTTGCAGTTTCACAACAAGGCGTGCATTGATGAGAAATTATTCAGAAGGGGCAAACCAAATCTGTAAACATGAAAACATTGATGAGAAAATATTATGAGGGAAAATAAAATCTGTAAACATCAGTAATTTAGGTAAATAATTAATTGAGTGAATCATTCTCAATCTCCCCATTGGCAGTGACCCTGGAAAAACTCAAAAATAGGGTATGAAAGACTAGTTTGTCATTGGCCTCAGATGGTTTACAAGTACGGGTAAATGGTTTTCCAAGTGTGAGACAGGTATGTCGGGCTCTTGTGGACTGGCGAGTCCACAATAAGAAGCCTATTAGCTAAAATATATTTCTCTTACCTTTTTTCCAAGTAGTTACAAAGGAATTATCTGGGTTAAATGCCCTAAATGACCTTTTGGTTCTGAAGGAAAACCAACACTAGGGAGAAAATGAGGAATTTCTGGACATTATGTCACATCACTGGGAGTGTCATGGAGTGGGAAAAAAGCTAATGTATTCCTTAATATGAAGGAAATAGGGCACAAAATGGCTGTTGAGGAAGTTCTGGATTGGATTCAAAATATGAAATGCAGAAGCCTTAACAAAACTCTCGCGGAGCTAACTCTAGACAGGGAGTCTAAAGAATCTTCAGAAAGAGGGGTAGAACCCTTAAAAACATAAGAAAAAAAATTGTTAGAGAAATTAGGATATCTCCGACAAAGGTGACAAGGGTTTTCTCTAATATGGTAGTGGTTTGTAGTGAGTAGAATCGAAGGGTGGATATCTGTTTGGATTCTGCTTTCTTTCAAAATCAAGATGAAACAGACGACCAAACCCTAAAGACCCTATATTTTTCGTAAAGGAGTGCAAATAATGTGGCTTGGGAGCAACGACGTGAGAGCCCAGAAGCTGAACCAATTTTCATGCACTCTCATAACCTAGTTGATTCAGATGGTAATATACTCCAAGAGGAAGGTAACATTGATTCAGAGGAGTTGTTGTTTAAAGATATTCAAATCTCTCCCATTCAGAATTTGGAGACTTCCTTTGAAGAAGTGGATGTGGAGGGGAGCTTGTATGAGGATCTAGAGTCTGAGAATCCCACATAAGAGGTAAGGGATGGTGGAGATGAATTAGGTCTTAAAGTAGAATTGGGCATTGTAGAAAAGTAAACTCTGGCCCAAACATCGACAAAGTAGGCGAAAGTGAAAGTTGGGGAAAAGAAGAAAAGGGGCCCAAAATTGGTAAGAGAAAAGTTAGAGATGGTTGGAAGTGCTTTAGGCCAAAAAAAGCTAAGATTAGGAAAAGGCTATGCCTTTTCCCAAGAGCAATGAAGGTCCTTTCATGGAATGTTAGGGGCTGTAATGCCCCTGACAAGATTCATTTAATCAAAAAGTGTTTTGATCAAATGAAACCTGATTTAGTGCTTCTATAGGAACTAAAGCTTAGTGAGGAGGATTTAATTTTTTTTAAAAGGCATTTTGGTTTGTGGAAATGATTCTATGTAGTAGCTGAGGGGGCTTTGGGGAGGATTGGCATTCTCAATAGAGAAGCGATGTTGTTGGCTGAAGAGGTCAGAGCTGGCAAGTCTTGGAAATGGATTAAAGTGTTTTCCAAGCAATTGGTGGCAAACACAAACATCTTAAATGTTTATGAGCCTAATAGTAATATGGATTTGAAGCTACATGTTTGGAGGGAAATTACGAAGATCCTTCAAAATAATGGTGACCTTTTATTCCTTTTGGGTGGCAATTTTAATGTTATTTTGCATTTATCAGAAAAGAGTGGTGGGGTTGGTTGGATTTCTCAAAAACAAAAGGATTTCAGTAATTTTGTAACTAAAAATGGTCTTTTGGACATTTAGTTCAAGTCTAGGAATTTCACTTGGACTAATAAGCGAAGTGGCTTCCTGAACATTGCTGAGAAGCTTGATAGATTCTTTTTGGCTAGAAATTGGGATAATTTCCAGTGGTTGGTTAAGGCTGAGATCCTTCTAATCACAAGATTAGATCGATATCCCATAAGTTTCTGTATCCAAGAGGATTTTGTTCCTGACAGGTGCCCTTTTAAATTTGAAAAAATGTGGCTTAGGTTGGATGGTTTTCTGGTCCTGGTGGCTGGCTAGTGGTCAAATGCTCCTAAAAGGGAAGGTAATAAGGATTTTATTTTCTCCAAAAAACTTCAGTTTGTAAAGGAACAGTTAAAACAATGGAATCAGGAGGTTTTCAAAAAAAAATTCTCTGAGAAGCTCTCTATAGAAAAAGATTTGGGGGAACTTCATTTGAAATTTATTAACGGTGCTATGGGTGAAGATGATTTCAGAAGGGAAAAAGATCTAAACAAGTGGTATGTAGAGATTCTGGCTAGAGAAGAGATTTTCTGGAAGAAAAATTGTAGGGAGACATGGCTTAAGGAAGGTGATAGAAACATGAAGTATTTTCATAATTCGACCAAAGTTACGAGATCCTTTAATAAAAAAATTTCTATTCAGGACTACAATGGCAATATTCTTATGGACAAGGAAGATATTTGTGAGGAGGTAGTTCACTTTTTTATGGAAGCATTTAGAGCTCCGTAAAATTTCCAGTTGCAGGTGGATGACATTCTAGAAGTGATTTGTCAGTGTCTCTGAAAGTTATAGAATGCAGCTCTGACTAAAGCAGTGTCCTTGCAAGAAGTTAAATCTGCCCTCTTTAGTATGGGCAGTGATAAAGTGCAAGGGCCAGATGGCTTTCTGGCTTCGTTTTTTCAGAAGTGCTAGGGTTTCTTAGCTAATGATATCTAGGAAGTGATGGAGGAATCTAGAAGTGTTAAGCTTATTTTAAAAGACTTCAATAACACCTTTATCGCACTGGTTCTGAAGAAAGAGGAAACAAGCTCCTTTAGTGACTTCCACCCTATTTCTTTGCACAACACTATTTATAAGATAATTTCAAAGGTCATGGCAAATAGGTTGAAGGAAGTTCTTGATTCGGTGATTTCTCTCGAACAAAGTGATTCATTCCATCAGGCTAAATCATTTAGAGAAAATGTTGATTAAGCTTGATATTAGGAGAGCCTATGATGAGGTTAATAGAGACTTTTTACTAAAAGTCTTATTGAAGTTTGGTTTTTATGGGATTGGGTAAGATGGGTGGAAAGTTGCATTAGGTCTCGTAGACTGTCTATTCTAGTGAATGGAAGCCCTCAAGGCTTTTTTGAGACTAAAAAAGGTCTAAGACAAGGAGACCCAATTTCACCCTTTTTGTTCATAATAATGGCAGAGGCGTTGGGTAGACTAATTTCAAAAAAGAGGAGTGATAGTGTGTGGAAAGGGATTAAGGTGGCAGAAGGTATGGACCCTGTTGGAACTGTAAATTTCTGAATAATTTCACATGTTTTCCATAACCCTATGTTTCCGTATAAGTCCTCATCGTAAGCACAAGGGTTTGTTTTCATATCATTCTGCTCACATTTTGTCCATATTTTCCCCATAAAATCATCTATGTCTGTGTATTGCACATTCTTGTTCCTATCAACGTGAGAATACCAGGGTCTCCCCAATCCATTTTGCGTTTTCTGCTGATATGAGTCTGTGTTGCTTATCGGCAAGACTCATTTGATGTCACAGTGATCGAAGTTTACATGTAGGCAGCTTTCGGCAAGACTTCTTCATGGTTTCGGTGACAGAGGAATGGTCTATTGACAGGAGTTATACCGTCAGGATGAAGTCTTATCAATTTCAATATGTCTCCGTGACTAGCCACAAAAGGTGCTCATTCGTGAGAGGTTTTCCTTCATTGTAATATCATGACAAAACTCCCTTGTCTTGCCGACCGATAAGATGGATGAACATTTCGGCAAAATTTTAATGCTTCAGTGAAAGGTCATAGTGAAGTGTATATGTCTCACAGACAGAGCACCAAAGGTTTCTTTTAAATGCCTTTCGGTGAGGGGTTGGTTGTGTCTCGGTGATCAAGTGTGGATTCGGGATGCTTCGGTATGACATAATGTAATCTCTGAGAGGTCTCCCAGACATTGATATGTCTTGCCGATACACAAGATGAAAGGGAACATCTCGGTAGGAGTTATTGCTTTCGAAGTGAAATCTCGGCAAGTGACCTCCGGTCTCGTTGATAATACACATAAGGACTATGTCAGTGTGAGAATTGCTTTCTCTTGGAGATCTAAAGTGAGCTCAGGGTGACTCTCGGTATAACAAGGAGAATTCTATATAATGTCTCCCTGACGGTGAAAGGTCACAGTGACATGCAAGAGATAAAGGGGTTTTTGGTAAGACATAATATGCACTACGTGAGGTCTCTCTGATATCAGAATGTTACGGCGATTGTGAATGAAAAAAGAAGAACACATCGGTGAGAGATATCCTTGTGTCTCAGTGAAAGCACATAAATAAATACATATCAATATAACATTTTATAATCTATGAGATGTCTCATCGACATCATAGAGTTAGGGCGAAACACAAAGAGCATGGGATGACATCGATACAATTGCCTTTGGCATACTTACAAAGATGTCTTGGTGACTGCCTCAGTGAATGATTAAACAGAGACTCAAACACTATAAGCTGAAATATGAGCTCCTAAATATCATTGCAGGCTGACATGAACTGAGCCCGAATTCTACGGTTGGACGACATGAATTTTGAAGCAATATGTTTCCTGATGTATATGTATAAATAATCATTCCCAATTGTGAATGAAGGATGAGATTAGATCAGATTTTAGATAGACACAGTAGGTAGATGATGGATACAGTAGAATAAAGTTCTCATTTCAGAGACTATGATGCATGTTTTCAAATGGCGATTTCAATGAAAGTTAGTTAGTGTGGCAAATTTTTTTTGGTGTCAATTGTCTGTTGAATTTATTGAAAAAGTATTGCTAAGCTGTCTCCAAGCTGATTCTTTCTGGTTGTTTAAATTGATGTAGCAAGTTTATTTTCAGTTCATCAGTGCACATTTGTTGTATCTATGTGAATAATTGATTGGTTCTTTCAAGGAGAGATTAAAATCCTTTTGGCTGATCACAATAATCAGCAAGATTCATCTGGATTATTAAAGTAGAGCTTAGTAGTCACAATATTGCATATTTATACAAGTTATAAATAGATCATATGTCGAAAATTTGAGTTTCTACCAGAATAAGTTGCCCACTTTTGTTTCATTCAACTCTGCATACCCAATAAGGCAGTGGTCTCTAAAATTTCATCATTAAGATTCATTCATTCTCTTTACATCTGTTAATTGAGCATTTTAGGATTTAGATTAAGAAAATTGCTATTGCTATTTGTATCAAGTTTGAATTCATTTGTTCACTTCCATCTACCATTGTGGACAAATCATTGCAAGAGGGATAATCATAAGTCAAGTCTGCTTCATTCAAATAGGTACACCCGCCTAGGTCTGGTAGCACCTGAAGAGTAGAAGGTTTAATTCATTTGACCTTGTCTATTACCCTAAAGTGTATCAAGAGATTGGAAGCCTCTTGAGGCATCTCACCTACGTTTTTGAGAGCTAACAAATTGGCAACTCTGCTGGGGAATACATCAGAAAATTCGGTTGAAGACCATCATATAGAGTTAGTGAAGAAAAGGTTATAATTTGAGAATATTTAGAAGGAGTGATTCCGTTGGGGAGAAGATCAGAAAGAATCATTTTTCTACTTTTGGAAAAGTAGGTGGTGACTCTAAATTTTTTGATAAGAATGGAATTTGTATATGGAACGAAAGAGTATTTTGAGAAGCAGCAGTTGACAAGAGGAAATGAAGAATTGAAAAAGAAAGGACTGCAATTGGACAACAATGAATACACAAATGCAGGTAGGCATTAGACCCCTCAAATTCCTGATGGTAGAATTGGAAATTCTCACAATGGAGGCAATGCATATTATGCACAACAGAGTACATACTTACCACAACCACCTCATGGTCAGCAGTATGTGTCACATCATCATACACAATACAACAATCCAGTGTACTAGCATCAGTACCCACCTAGTGCCCCCCCTCATCAATACACAACAATGATAAGACAGTTTGATTTTGCAGGGATTCAATTATCCCCTTATCCAATGGATGGCAGTTGGAGAGGTATGGTGCCTAAGTTTACAAGGAGTAATGCAGTTACTGTTGAGGAGCATTTAATAAGTTTCAATGCTTTTATCCAAGATTTGGATGTGCCATACGAAGATTTACACATGAGGCTATTCATGATATCACTTATTGAAGACGCTAGGGATTGGTTCAACAGCCTACCAGCAGTCTCTATTAATTCTCTCCAAGGGTTTCAAGATCAATTCCTTGAGCAATATGGGAATATAAGTGCACCAGATGTTGTTCTTCATGAATTAATATAGATTTAGAAAGATCAAAATGACACAATTTATGATTTTAATCAGAGATTCAATAAGTTGCAGAATAAAATACCTCCTAGATCAAAGTTGCCATGTTCTGTAGCAATGAGTGTTTATTTGAATGCATTTGATCCTAAAATGGGGTATGAGCTAAGAAATAAATTCCCAAGAGACTTAGCTGAGGCTCAGAAGATGGCACAGACAATTGAAAACAATAGGAGGGCTGCAGGGATAATTGATAAAAGAGACAGTCCTAAGGTTCCTCAGCAAAGCAGCAATTATCAGTACTAACAAGAGGATACTTACAGAAATGAGATGTCGAGGTTGCATGACATGCCTTATAATACAGACTGGAAGGATGGAAAACCTATAACAGCTAGGTCTGGAAGCAAAGATACTCCTAATCCATTGAGCAAGAAGGGAACCTATATGGTAAGTAACAATTACTTCTGTGAATTTTGTAATGAGCCACATTCCCCAAATTATTGTGTTGTAGCCCAAAGAATGCAAGAGGGAATGTTGATGGGAAACAATGGAGAAGATCACATAATATATTTGACTTCAAATACTTTTCACCATGTTGAGGAGAGGTACTCATCTTCAGAGGATGAAGGTTACCAATATGATGTTTCAAATTAGAAATACAATGTCCATGTGGCTGAACAACAGGTCCTTTCAAATTTTGAAGAGATTATACAGAGCCACATTCTGTTGAGGTGCCTACTCAATGCAGTATGAGGAGATTCACTGAAGAAGAGATAGAGAGATTAACTATTACTATAGTTGAAGAAGCAAAGCGTAAGTATTGGTTGAGAAATAGGACAATAAATGAGAAGGAGGGTGTTCTCAGAGGAATTTTTATGAAAGATCAGAAGACGATGCAAGAGACTAATCAGAAGGAAGAAAACAAAAGAGAAACATTGGAGCATAAAAAAAGGATTAAGGCAGAAGGCTCCTCTCTTGATTTCATTCAAGCGTTATCCCAGGGGAGAAGGTATGAAGACCATGGTGATATCACAGATGAGCATCAGGAGATCAATCCAATAGAAGATGAGACATGTGCAAGTAAGAATGACTCATATGTTAGCTTGCATGAGGAAGATGAAGGTGCAAGGTATCTCTCCTACATAACAAATTATGACAAGGAAAGCATTGTATGTTATGATGGATCCAGTGAATTTTTAGATTGTGAAGATGGATTTATGGATGTTGATCTGCAGCAAGTTGAAAGCTACAAAGATACATTTGATGATGATGAGGTTTGTACATTTGAAATTGATTTCCAAACTTTTTCAAACCCATTGCATGATGAAGAGTTAAATGAAGATCATATGATATTTTGTGGAGGTATGCCCATGAATGAACTTCAGGTATTTTCAAATCCACTTTATGAAAGAGAGGAAATAATTTCAGACAAACAAAATGATTATGGAACAAATGACTGTGCTGATAATCTTTCTGATTTTTCATTCTTTGATGATTTTGGACTTCTTTTTGATGATGACAAAAGTGAGGAATGCAATTGTAGTGATGAAAATGTTGAAACTTGTTCACTTAGCAGTGAACAAATTTTAGATTTGTTAACTCCTGAATGCCAGGGATGTGCACATGAAGGTGATCTTGAAGTTGTGTCCAGTTTACATTTGTCTTGACGGTGAAGGATCTTTATGTAAGGATCTTATGATTCCCAATGCATTTATTGGAGTGATGGTGAAACTTTTGGAGTTGATCAAAAGTCTGTGTCCATTCAAGTTGAGGTATGTGATTTTGAAATTTCTAATTCATATGGAGAAGACATTTATTTGCATGCCAGGGAGGATAGGATTCTAGCTTCGATTGTTCACATATGCTTAATATTGGAGATATGAGTCATAATTCAGTGTTGTATCCAATTGTTAGCATCACAGAGGTACAAAAGGTTGCAGATTTGTTTGTTTCTGACAACATTGGTATAACAAATTTTTTTGATTCTCAAGAGAAGTACTTTGATGGTGAATTTTCAATACAGCTGGGAGAATGTTTCACAGTTTGTAATAGTGAGAGAGATAATATAAAATGTTGTATTGAATATGCATACACTTTGTATGTTGAAAATAATAGGGGTTTGTCCCATGATGATGAAGAATTTGAACTGCAGAATGGTGTAGGAATTTTGGGCCAAATTAAGCAGGATGATTCTCGAAGAACTTGCAATAACAGTGATAGGACAGGTTGCATGAATGTCTTCAAGATGAATCTAATGAACTCAAGAGAAAACTAGGTATTTGATAGGGGAAAGTGTGGTTTGAGTTTCAGATTGTAACATCTCAGAACAGGTGAAGTGGAAACATAGAGGATTAAGGGTGTCTAGTGCATGGACAACTCTTGCTTATCCTCTCTAAATCTTTTTCCATGCACAATAGTTTAGGGTTCTGCTCTCTTCCATTTTGCATTTATTTTCCATTCATTCCATCATGCTATGTGCCCATTTCCATTTTGCTCATTTTGTGTCTGGTCTGCTCACCCAAAGATCTGGATCCTTGCAAATGATCTTACAATCATTCATCCCTAGATAGAGCCACTGTTGGAACTGTAAATTTTTGAATAATTTCACATGTTTTCAATAAACCTAAGTTTCCATATAAGTCCTCATCATAAGCACAAGGGTTTGTTTTCATATCATTCTGCTCACATTTTGCCCATATTTGCCCCATAAAATCATCTATGTCTGAGTATTGCACATTCTTGTTCCTATCAACTTGAGAATACCAGGGTCTCCCCGATCCATTTTGCATTTTCTGCTGATATGAGTCTGTGTTGCCTATTAGCAAGACTCATTTGATGTCACAGCGATCGAAGTTTACATGTAGGAAGCTTTCGACATGACTTCTTCATGGTTTCGGCAACAGAGGAATGGTCTATCGATAGGAGTTATACCATCGGGATGAACTCTTATCGATTTCAATATGTCTCCACGACCGGCCACAAAAGGTGCTCATCAGCGAGAGGTTTTCCTTCGTTGTAATATCATCGCAAAACTCCCTTGTCTTGCCGACGGATAAGATGGATGAACATTTCAGAAAAAGTTTAATGCTTTAGTGAAAGGTCATAGCGAAGTGTATATGTCTCACCAACGGAGCACAAAAAGGTTTCTTTCAAATGGCTTTCGGTGAGAGGTTGGTTGTGTCTTGGAAATCAAGTGTGGATTCGGGATGCTTCGGTATGACATAATGTAATTCTGAGAGGTCTCCCCGACATTGATATGTCTCGCTGATACACAAGATGAAAGGGAACATCTCAGTAGGAGTTATTGCTTTTGAAGTGAAGTCTCAGCGAGTGACCTCCGGTCTCGTCGATAATACACATGAGGACTATGTCAATGTGAGAATTGGTTTCTCTTGGCGATCTAAAGTGAGCTCGAGGTGACTCTCGGTATAACAAGGAGAATTCTATATAAGGTCTCCCCGACGGTGAAAGGTCACAGCGACATGCAAGAGATAAAGGGGTTTTTGGTAAGACATAATATGCACTATGTGAGGTCTCTCCGATATCAGAATGTTATGGCGATTGTGAACAAGAAAAAAAGAACACATCGGTGAGAGATATCCTTGTGTCTCAGTGAAAGCACGTAAAGAAATACATATCGATATAACATTTTATAATCTTTGAGATGTCTCACCGACATCATAGAGTCAGGGCGAAACACAAAGAACACAGGATGACATCGATATAATTGCCTTCGGCATACTTACAAAGATGTCTTGGCAACTGCCTTAGTGAATGATTAAATAGAGACTCAAACACTTTGAGCCAACATATGAGTTCCTAAATATCGTTGCAGGCCGACATGAACTAAGCCCGAATTCTACAGTTGGTTGACATGAATTTCAAAGCAATATGTTTCCTGATGTATATGTTAAATATTCATTCCCGATTGTGAATGAAGTATGAGATTAGATCAGATTTTAGATAGACATAGTAGGTAGATGATGGATATAGTAGAATAAAGTTCTCATTTCAGAGACTATGATGCATGTTTTCAAATGTTGATTCAATGAAAGTTAGTTAGTGTGGCAGTTTATTTTTGGTGTCAACTGTCTGTTGAATTTATTGAAAAAGTATTGCTAAGTTGTCTCCAAGCTGATTCTTTATGGTTGTTTAAATTGATGTAATAAGTTTATTTTTAGTTCATCAGTGCACATTTGTTGTATCTGTGTGATTAATTGATTGGTTATTTCAAGGAGAGATTAAAATCCTTTTGGTTGATCATAGTAATCAGGAAGATTCATCTGGATTATTAAATTAGAGCTTAGTAGTCACAATCTTGCATATTTATACAAGTTATAAACAGATCATATGCTGACGATTTGACTTTCTGCCAGAATAATTTGCCCACTTCTGTTTCATTCGACTCTGCATACCCAATAAGGTAGTGGTCTCTAAAATTTCATCATTAAGATTCATTCATTCTCTTTACATGTATTAATTGAGCATTTTAGGATTTAGATTAAGAAAATTGCTATTGCTATTTGTATCAAGTTTGAATTCATTTGTTCACTTCCATCTGCCATTGTGGACAAATCATTACAAGAGGGATAAGCATAAGTCAAGTTTGCTTCATTCAGATAGGTACACCCGCCTAGGTCTGGCAGCACCTAAAGAGTAGAAGGTTTAATTCATTTGACTCTGTCTGTTACCCTAAAGCATATCAAGAGATTGGCAGCCTCTTGAGGCATCCCACCTACGTTTTTGAGAGCTAACAGACCCTTTGTTACACTTACAATTTGTAGATGACACAATGTTGATGGGAGAGGCCTCTTTCAGAGAAGCAAGGGTGATTAAAGGTGTTTTGGATAAATACAATGTTGTTTCAGGTCAATGTATAAATTGGAGGAAGTCTGAAATTTTTTTCTTCAACACAAAAGTGCAGAAGCAAAGAGATATTTGTTCTATCTTCGGGATGAAGTCAGGAAAACTTCCTGGAAGATATCTTGGTATCCCTCTTTTCGATGGAGCAAGCAAGGCTTATATTTGGAAAGATCTAGTAGATTGTTGCCTTAAGCGTGTGGATGGGTGGAAAAGTAAGTGGCCAACTTCAGCTAGCAGAATTTTAATGTTGAAATCAGTAATTTCTACTATTCCTATCTTTTCGATGATGTGTATGAGAATTCTGAGGAAGGTTATAAGTGTCATAAGGAAAAGGGTGAGGAAGTTCTTTTGGAATTGGTCCTAAGATCAAGATAAGATCCCTCTTTTGGCATGGGATGAAATCTACGAATCAAAAAGGGTAGGTGGAGCAGGTCTGAGAGACTGGAATCTTATGAATGAGGCTCTTGGGGCAAAATTGGTTTGGAATATATATTCCCAACCCTCTCATCTGTGGGTTCACATTTTGAAAGCTAAGTATTTGGATTCAATGGAAGATAGTAGGATTCTAACAATGTGCAATCCGCTAATAGGTTCTGCAATATGGAACTTTATCATCTCCTATCGACAGGTGGTAATAGAGCATGTTTCATGGCAGATTGGGAATGGGAATAAGGTGAAGTTTTGGGAGGACTCATGGGCTAGCTACCCAATGCTACAAGATAATGAAAATCTAGCTGAGCTCAAAGTTTGGTTTAAGGAGAATCGGGATGAAAAGGTAAGGGATTATCTTGAATGCAAAGAGGATGGTTTGGGTAATGAATGGCATTGGAAGTCTTTGCAAAATATGGAGTTACTAGAAAGACAGTGAGTAGCTATGCAGGAGATCTTTAATTCTCGCAAGGTTATGCGACTGAACTGTGAAGATAAAGTTATTTGGTGTGGAGCGGTGGATGGCAAATATTCAGTCAAATTAGGCTACTATCTTCTTGATGCAAGAGCTAGGAATGAAGCGTGGCTAGTAGAGCTCTTTTGGGGGAAGGAATGCCTTCCAAAAGCAGGAACCTTCTCTTGGTTGGTAGCTAGAGGGAAGATTTTGATAGGGGAAAGGAGGAGGTTGGATTTTTTTGGACCATCAAGGTGTATAATGTATGAAAAAGCAGAGACAATTGATCATCTCCTCCTTCACTGTGAGATGGTAGCTTCATATCAGGATGTTGCTAAAATCCTTGCGATGACATGGTCCCCTTCCAGATACCTTAAGGCATGTGTTTGAAGGATGGTCGTTGCAAAAAGTGAAATCTACCTTTTCATGTATATGGAAGGTAATTCTATCAGTGGTAGTATGGGAGATCTAGAAAGAGAGAAATAGGAGGATTTTTCAAGATAAAGGGGGGGTATTTGGACAGATTACAGTATAGAATTAACCACTCTTTGGAGGAAGTGGTGGGTGTGGTGGCTTCAAACTATTTTAATCCAAAATTTCCCTATACTCAAGAGGACAAAAGAATTCATTCTCTATGGCCAAGTATTTGACTTCGGCCCGTTAAGGCGCCTAGTTGGGTTAATTCAACATTTCTTTCTGTGGAAGTCGATGTTTGGAAAAAACCAAAGGATGGGTGGTGGAAGGTTAATTTCGATGGAGATTTCAAAGGTAATCCAGGTCCTTCTAGAGCAGGATGTATCATTTGCAATTGGAATGAAAATGTCTTAGCTATAGGAGCAATGAGGTTGAAGGACAGTACTAATAATGTTGCAGAAGCGACAACTACATTGCTAGAAATTAAGCTAGCTAGAAGGCTAGGTTTTCGAAGAATACACTTGGAGGGAGATTCGTTAATAATCATCCAAGCAATTGTCAAAGGGACAATTGAAGCTTGGAATTTGCAGGTGATGGTGAGGTGTATAATTGAGGAGTTAGCCTTTTTTGAAGACTATAAGGTGAGCCACGTCAGGAACTCGGGGAATGTGGAGGTGTATGTACTGTCTAAGTGGGCTCTTACATTAGCAGAAATAGATGTTGTAATTTTTGAAGATTTCAGAGACTTAAATGCGATGGAATTGGCATATTAGATGTGTTTTTTTCGGTGCTGAATGTATGTTCAACATTTATTTTCGGCTGGCAAAACAGGGTAGCTTAATCACTACTCCACCACCTTAAATGCTTCTAGGGGTGCAGGTGTTTGTTGGTTTTTTGTATTGGCGATTGGAAACATATGGCGTGTGTGGTGTTGGGCGGCCATGGAAGCCAACTTCACATTATCCTCGAGGAGGAAACTAGACGTTTTCTTTGGGAAACCATCAATGAATTGACTTCAGGGACTTCTCCTCTTCAAGGATTCGCAGGCGGCATAAGCAATGGAGGTCTTTTTGGGTGATGGGTTTGAGAAGTTAACCCACAGGGTGAGAAAAAATTTAGATATTTATTCTCTGATAATGGCATGGGTTTGGACCTTGGGGAGCTTGTGAATGTAGTGAGGAGAATCATGAGAATCCTGGTTCTGAAAGACTATCTCGTTGGAATGGATGAAATCCTGGCATTAGTGATATCGGGGGTGGGACTACTGGACTAGTGAAAATTGAAGTTTAGGATGGTGGCAGACCAGAGATGGTGGAATTCAACCACCTTTTCATTCGATGGCCAGAAGGAAGAACGAAGGACCACTGGAGGGATGAGGTAGAATGCGGATGGAAGGCTTTGAAGATTTGTGTGAAGCTGGCCAAATTGGAGACAACGATAGCAGACCTGAAGGAGATAGCTAGGGAAGAAATGTGTGCGGGGAAAGGTTTGCGGCCGGGTAAGAGGGAAAAACTGTTAATGGAGATTCTTCCACTGGAGTAGGGTGAACGGTCGACGAGGATCAAATAGTCCTGGTGTTAGCTGATGTTGAAATTTTTTGAAATCTTTTCCAGTAGGAATTTTTTGTTTGATGCATGGATACTGTAACTATATATTTTTGCTATTTTCATGGGGCATGGGTCCTAGGGGTCGGGATAGTTGGTGATTTTTTGGTGCGGGTAGTTTCCATTTGATAACTATGTTGGTTATATAGCTGACAGTTTCTTTATTTTCAGACTTGATGCTAATGTAGTTTGCTTTTACATGCTTTTAATAAAATAAAATATTATCACCGATCAAAAAATAACAATATAATTTATGTTTAATAATGAACCAAAAAAATAATTACAATTGAAGGTCGTCCAATCGACATCTAATTACTGTATTTTCAATAATATAATTAATCAAATTCCAAAAGTTACAACTCGTAAAAGGGAGTTGTCCAAAATAAAAACTACAAAAGCATGCATTACATAAACAAAACAAACATATTCCTCCTCCCACTGTGCATTATCGATATTCACCTCGATATTAAATGCGTTGAAGTTACACCCACTGCATTTTTTGGAAAGGATGAAGGCAGTAAAAAAGATAGATAGAAAAATGAATGCCCAAGATTACTTTCATCGTGCACGAAAAGATTAGACAGATGAAACCATTTGTATCATCTCTCAAAGATTGTCAACCGTTGATAGCCAAAAATAGGTTCGCTCCTCTCAAATTGGATATGCCTTCAGCAAATTAATGATGGGTTTTATGATGTATAAGTCCATATATGGTGAAAATATTGGAGATAATGATTTTTAATTAAAAGAGTTTACAATTGGTTATTTGGTTTACCCTACCTATTTTGATAAAAATTTAAAACTAGTAGAGGCACCTTTTTGTTTGATAGATGAGGCATTCATTCATGCTAATGTTGTGATAGCTTATTTTCCTCTTTAGAATAGATTTTAGTTTTTGTAAAAAGATGATGCCTAGTTTATATATATCTAATAAATGCTTTACATAAGTGGTTTTTGATATAGTCATGGTCAAACTTGGGCCCCATATAGGAATATTGAACCATCTAGATTAACATCAAAATACACACACAACACAAAGATGTCATAAGAAACAACAAATCCTTATTAATTAAAGTTTACATGATTATCACCATAACTACAACTTCTCACTTTTTTGTAATGGGATATCTTACATGTTAGGCCATATCCATTTCATTACACTTACTATGATAGTTCAAACATAGATTACACTAAAATATAGCCTCATAAACATTGGTCTAATTACCTCCACTATGTTGTATTAGTATTTCCCTTTGGAATGCACTCCACTTCATACTCCTTGTTTTCTACTCACGATCTTTATCTAAGACCTTATAGTCTCACCCTGCTTATGTTTTACTTCTCAAGTTATTCCATTACCTCTTCACGTACTTTTCTTTGATCCAAAACTCAATATATATAACAGCCACATTTTTTTCTAATGATTTGTGTTGGCCATAAGATGAAACAAATTCTAATCCCACTTGTAACATGTCATCAACTATAAATAAAAAATTATAAATTCTAATCCCACATGTAACATGTCATCAACTATAATGACCTTGTACTTAGAATGTTTATTCAAGATCCAAAACTTGGTTTTGTCATTATTTAATGTTTGTAATGTATCCTATATTGCATGATAGAATATTATGTCTTAATTCTCCCTAATTGCTCACTTATCTCAATTTTTTGTAATATTAAATGCAAGGATTGGATTTCTTTCTTTAGTGTTATCTTTCACTAGATTAATTACTTGGAGATCTATTAGGGTCTTTTCCCAATAAAATAATAATATAAAGATTATATCCATAAGACAATAAATTATCATAATAGTTAGGTATAAATAACATATGCAAAAAACATGAAGGAATATTAAGTTACCATTATAAACATATAAACCAAAAACTAGTAAAAATATATATTAAATAATAATGCCACTCTCTACAAACACCACAACCATAACCAACAACATCGTAAATAACAAGGGAATCAACATATTGCCTAATTCCATTGAAATATTGAATTATCTACCACATTGCAATCCACTAGGTCTTCAACCTCTATTGCATTAGGGTTCTATTTTGCATCTGTCAAGACAATACCAACTTTGGGATCAGGTGATGGGAACCTACTTCATGAAATAAATCCTTCCTATGCTAAGCTTTATGGATCATATATGCAAAAATGATTAGAATTATGAAATTGCTAGAGACCTCTACATGACATTGACTATGAACCACAGTGAAAGTGTCAACACCTTCCCTAAATCTACACAAAAAGCATGAAGAAATAGAAATTTGCAATGCACTAGATTCAATTCTTCATTGTCCATAGGTATAAATCCTAAAGGAGCTAAATGAACGTCCTTAACACCATCACTAATAATTTTCTTCCATGCCTCTTCCTTAAACTTCAACACCTCCATCTCCTTGAAATGTGTAGGAAATAGAAAGCATATAGTCTATAAACTCTAAGCCACATTGGTGATAACTACTACAAATCACTATAAATTCCTCCCTTATACAAGCCTTATAATGTAGGGGACATGATTATCCAAACTAGTGTCACCCAAAACTAATTTAAAAAAACTTAGGGCAACTATTTCATTACAAGTGAAGGTTTAAAGCAATCTCTTATCCATGAGTTGAGCTCCTCTTAAAGGATCCCTTTCCTTCTAATGTTGATGCTTGATTATCATAGTGGTCATTAAAATATAGACCAACCAAAGGATAAAAACATAAATTGCACCAAAATACCACCCCATGAAAATTTACCAATAATAAGACATAATAGTCAAAAGCCACCACATTATGTGAATTTAAAAATGTGTCCATGCACACTACATAAATGTAAGGAGATGCTTTATTGTATTAAGCATAGTTCATTAACAATAGCAAAACATGTATAGCTTTTACATTTTTCTTAGTACATCACAAAGATATAGTATTTAACTATAGAGATTATATATTGCCATGCAAGGAAAAATTAAAAAAAGAACAAAAAAACTAGAGATATTATCTAAAAGGTCTACTCATCTAGTAAGTCAGGTAAATGCATTGCCATATTGTCATAATAGGCCAAGATTAATATTAAAAGTTTAAAATACCTCAACTCAAAATCTTAATAACATACTACCAAACATAAATAGAAATATAACAACAAAAGACACAAGTACCAAAAATAATATCCTTGAGGAGATCAATGAGGTTAGGTTTAGAAAAAATTTCTTCTTCCAAGGTGGTGATATCTTGGTTGTCATTTTAGAAATGTTTGGTATGGATCTCATTAAAGGATTTATTTGATTCGATGTCAACATTGACATCTCTTCCTTGTTTTTGTGTAATATCTATACCCTCATTAGTGACAAGGAACTTACCAAGGCCATGGAACAATATTACATTTGGAATAAGGGCATGATAGACACAAAAGTAATTGTTGATAGCATTGTTCTTGTAAGTGTGAGTACTCTTCCTCTTGATAGATTTAAATGCTATATGTTTGCTTCGATTGATATTATTCTGACATTGAAACTAGATTCATAGTGTTGGATAAAAAAATTGTATCTATTTAAGATTCTCAAAAATTTGATGAGGATTTGCAACCTGAATCATTGGATGTTTTTGCACCCCGTGAACCTAAGAAGAGATCTTCAATCTATTTTGTTAATATACTACAATTAGGGCATTCCATGAGAACATATTTCTTTGAGGCATTATGTCAAATAGTTCACTTGCCTTGTCTAAGCTTACACATTTTGCATATCCTGTAATTATGGAATTCCATCAAATAGTTCACGTGGCTTGTCCAAGCTTACACATTTTGCATACATGTCTACCAGGCCAGATCTAGCAACATCATCTGGCAAAACTCCCCTAACGCGATGGATGTCCATACTTTGTTCCAAAGCTCCCATTTTCGCACAGGTTGGGAGGATGCTAGCAAGGATTGCGGAGTGTGGATTCAAACCAACCAATCGCATTTGGTTGAAATTTTTTAAATTATTTTCAACAAATGCATTTTGTGCATATCCTACAATCATAGCACTCCATGAGACCAGATTTCATTGAGGCATTGGTCAAACAGTACATGTTCCTTGTCTATGTTTCCACATTTTGCATACACTTCTACCAGAACATTTCCAACTGTGACATCTAACGATAATCACCCTTCCATTATACTTTGATGGACGTCCATACCCTATTCCAAAGCTCCCATTTTGGCACAGGCGGGGGTACGCTAGCAAAAAAAGTGATCGGGATGGAAATATGCTTGTTGGATCGAATGCATCATGAGCATGCCATGTGTTATGTCCACTGCAAAAATCATTTCCATAAAGTAAGAAAGCCCGCGAAACTATTTCAGCGGCTATTCCATGGTAGCGGCGAGGTAGACGTGATTGGCCTTTGCCAAGCACTTCATTTTGAGAGATCAATTGCACGGGAATAGCATTCAGATTCAAACATTAATGGGGATTATTTTCTGAATGGAAAATGACGGGAATGGACATCAGGAAAAGTAATGGGCCCACAACCACCTAAGCAGTCAAAATCTTAGCGTGTGACATTTAAGCCTAGCCTCCTTAAAGGGCCTATGAATTTCAAACTTATAGATAGAGAAGGATTATGTCTCCCTTGCCTTAGAGTTTTATAGGTCTATTCCATTTTGTTCCATGGTTTTAGAAAGGAGTGGTATATTATGTACATGGTATAATATAGTTTTAATTTTACTTTATAATTTCAATTCATCTATTTAAGGTTATCTGTCTAGCTGCAAATCTATTCTTATCTTTTCAAATTTTAATTTCAATTTCTAGTTAGTTGTCATTGTTTATTTATTAAAGAAAATGAACAACCATAGGAGCAAAGATCAATCAGCAAAACCAAGAAAACCTTCTACAAATGTGAGCTACAAAGAAAATTTGCTATTACCTCAGGAAAGAATAATTATAGAAAATGAATGAAAAAGGAAAAATGTGTTGTTGTATGTGCAAGGACAAACAAAACCTTAAAAATCCCCAAGTGAGTTTAATAAAAATTTAGTGGTGTAATTAAACTAATAATCACACCAACACTAAATAATACATAAAAAAACAAAGATGGGTCCTAGCAACAAGTGCTAATGAGGTACCCATGTACAAATGAAAAGAATCTCTCATAACCAAAGAAAAGGAGTAAACATCAAGAAAAAACTCTAAAGGCCTCGTGAAGACTCCTCAAGGATAACTTCCTTCATGCCAAGCATCAATCACAACTGGAGCTAATGAGGCAATGCTAAAGGTTTCATGAAGATGTCTGCAACCTACTCCTCTATAAGAATGCACTCGAAGGTGAGAAAACCATCCTATATCAACTAGTGTATGAAGTGCAAGTGGATCTCTATTTTCTTAGTTTGTTAATGTTATTGACCTTATATGTTGATTTATTATTAGTGATAGTGTTATTATGTTTATCAAATGGATTACATTATGTTGATAGGGGTTGTTGAGACGATGGATTCCATTATTAGATGGAATTATTATTAGATGATTACATAATGTGGATACATGCAAGTAGGCATTATTGTGGAGATGAGATTTAATATGTTAATGTTTGTAGATATCCAAAATTATCCTAATCTATGAGTAACACTTTTGCACTAATTCTCACCTTTCTCGTCTAATGATTAAATAATATTTTATTATTTAATTAATGTCTAATCTCATATTCTACTATTAAATAAGTAATTTTATGTTATTTAATTAATTCATTTAAATCACCCTTTCTAATTAATTAAATGAACTTTATTTATTTCATTATATCCTAATTATGGGTAGGTGCAAAAAGATGAGGGGCCAAAAAGTGGCCAACTTTTTTAAACAAAATTAGAAAGTAATAACATGAGTGTGTTACAATGTGCTTGCATTATGGCTTGGTGTGACCAAGCCTAAGGCTCGGTCACACCAAAGCTATAATGCGCCTATGTTATAATGTGAGCATGCCATGTCATATTATAAGGAAAAAAAATTAAACTCAATTAATTATTTCACTATCACATTTCCTCCATATGTAGCATGTAAACCCTTCCAAGCACCCTCACATTATTGAGATCTCAAATTTAACCGTTTCTTCACCGATTCTTCACCAATTCTTTGCCAGAATGCCGCCACATCAACATGGAGCTCAAAGGAGTAATCTTTTATTGTTTTTTTATGAATTTTTTGTTAAATAGGTAGATTAAATATATTTTTGATATTAATTTCTTTAATTTTCAAGAGTTGGTAATCTAGATCCTTCTCCTCCTATAAATCCTTCTTCACCTCTGTTATGCCTTGCATAACCACCCCACTTTGATCTGGATCAAAATGGGTTCCCCTTTCTCTTTCGTTTTCTTTGATTTTGTTATTTTCTTTCCTCTTGGGAGTTCTTCTGCTTTCTGCCTAAGTTTGTCTTCTTGTTTTGTTTAATCTTGGTTTTCTCTCAACCTAAGTTGGTTTTCTCCTTGCTAGGAATTTAGTGAAATAATTATAAGCAATGGTGGATTTATTATAATATCTCTTGTTTACCTATGAGGACTAATGTAGAACTCTCTTTTGCAGGATTGAATCATGCACCTGGTGATATTTGCTAGGCAAGCTCAGTTAGATGCCATTCCTTAATCTAGTTGGTCATAAAAATCAGTTAAGGTAAAAGGCGACAAGACCCCAGAGATGTCACAGCGAGTGAAATTCATGTGTAGTCAACTATCGGCAAGACATCAAACAAGGTCCCGACCACATGGGGTTTCCTATCGGCATGAGAGGTTTCCTTTAGAGAAAGGTCTCGGTGAGATCTTCGGGTCTAACCGACCGGCGGCAAAAGGGATCCGTATATCAGCAAAGGTTTTTCTCTTTGCCAAGAGGTTTTGGAAAATTCATGAAGTCTCACTGATTTACCGCAACACGAGCAAACACTTTAGCGGGAGATATTGAGTTCGGGATAAAGTCTTGGCAAAAGCCATATGTTCTGCCGACTAGCAAGAACAAGCAAATCCTTTCGGCGAGGGTTATGTCTTCGGTGGAAACTCTCCCTGATTGCTTCATGTCTTGCTGACCTCCGATAGAGTATTACATCTTGGTGAGAGACTTTTCTTCAGAGAAAAGTCTCGGCGACCATGAAAAGTCACACCGACACAATGCGAGGGGGATTCCATCGGTGGTCTTCGGTGAGAGAATCAGTATGTCACGGCAACAAAAGGGGGGAACTAGTAAAGCTTTCACTGAGACATGAGGTATCTATAAGATGTCTCCCCGAAGAGAGGGTGTTACACTGACACACTGCGAATGAAAGAAATGGATGTTGATATAACTGAAGTAACGTCTCCCTGACATAAAATATTGCCAAAGGATGATGCCTTTGACATAGTGTCTGGCCAAAAGGAGGAGGTCACGTCGAGAAGCTCTAACTCAGGGAGACTTGGAACGAATGCAATAGGTTCGGTAGGATGTCCTGCCAACTCGAGAAGGTCTTGGCGACAACAAAATTCAGCAAAAGGAAGCCTCGGTCAATGTGAAGTCTCACCGACCGAAGGAAGTCTTTTTGACAAGGGGAGGCTCGCCAAGAGAAAAGTGAGCTCGACAAGATGTCTCACCGATAGGGTGAACTCTTGCCAAGATAAAGTGGTATCGGCGAAATGAAGTGGCTTTGCCGAGAGGTCTCCTCGACTCATGTGGGTCACACTGAAACAAAGATCGGGGAGACTCCAGAAGCATAAAGGGGTTCGGGGTAAGGTCTTCTTGAAATATTATAGTCTCCCTGACATCAGAGATGAGCTCGCCCAAGGAGTCTAGCATCACCAAAAGTCTTGCCGACAGAATAAGTTTAGGGAGAAAACAAAAGCTCAAGAAGGTCTTGGTGAAGAAGGAGGGTCCCACCAAAGCTCTATGCTCGGTGATAATTTTTCCTTTAGTAGGAGGTCTACTCGAAATGAAAAGGTCTTACCAAAGGGTCAGTCTTCGGTATGACATAAGGAGCTCGATCAAATGTCTCAGGAAAATGCAGGGGTCTCGGCGACACATGTGGAGTGAGAGAAAACACTTCGGTAGGACTACAGGGAGGTCTTGGTGACAATATAGCCCACCAAAGAATCATTTCTTCGCCATAGGTCTTGCCAAAGGATCAGTCTTTGGTATGACATCGAGGGGTTTGATATAAGGTCTCCCCGAAGTAATATTGTCTCAGCGAAAGGACATAATGAGCTCACTGAAAGATCTAAAGTTTGGAAAAATGTCACATCGACTAAAAGAACTCTCGCTGAACTCAAATGAACACTCGACGAAGGACAAGACCTCGGTGAAAGGTCTTAGCCAAGTCTGAAGGTCATGCTAAAACAAACAAAGATCAAGGAGACTCCAGAAGAATAAAGGGCACTTGGTGAAATGTTTGGCCGAAACAAGAAGGTCACACCAAAGCAAAAGGGAGTCGGGAAGACTCTAAGCGAATGAAGTGACTTCACTGGGATATCTTACCAGCATGGAAAAGTCTTTCCGAAGACAAGGAGGGCTCGGTAAGAAGAGAGGAGTTCGGGGTGAGATCTCACTGAGCCAGAAGAGTCTCATCGACATGAGGAAGCTCTCCAAAAAATTTAGCCTTCAGCGAAACGTCTCGCCGACTTTCCTATGTCACACCAAAAGAACAAGTGAGCTCGGGGGAATAAAACGAACTCGAGGAGACTCCAAACGCAAGGAAGACTTCGCTATGAGGTCACAGCGACAAATGATAGTCTCCCCAACATGAAAGATGGACTCACCAGGAGAGGAAGGACTTCTACATGACCTCTTGCTGATGTGCTTAGGTCTTTCCTAGAGCGGTCGATTCACAAGTAAAGAAGGATATCGGTATGACCAATAAGAGCCCACCATGAACTCTTGCCGACTGTCTAGTGTCATGCCGATGGTTGCTACGGGCGATATTGTCGCATTGGGGAGACACTGATATGCAGTATTGATCAATCCATGTTTGACCACTTGAGGAGCTCTCTTGGCAATATGCCTGACCAATCAGAAGGAGCCAAAAGAGTGACTCAATGGCCCAATTTGACTAATTGATTGTTCCTGTGAAGGAAATTTGCAGAATGCAAGTGATATGGATTCATTCTGAGATCAGAGGGCGATGGATTGGCTCAGCGACAGTGTTCAGATCTACAGGGAGGCTCGATGGTGCTTCAAGGGGATGGTCAACGTACAGAGAAGTCCAGGACATAAGGAGGCTGAAGGAAAGGAAAAACTATGACTCATAGGAACAACTATAGTGACTATTGTCAAAGAGGTAGATCAACATTGATGGAGATATTCTACAGAATTCAAGGCAGATTTCAGAGGGAGTTCGAAGGTGGACACGAAGACACTCGAGTTAGTGCTGCAGTAGCAAAAGATCTACAAATATTTCCCAAAAACTTTTCATTAGCATGGACAATAGGGCTTCACATTGAATGCAGTTTTGACTTTCCTCAGAAAGGTATGAGAGCTGACTCTCCTATAGTCGATGGATATCTTGTAAACCCTAGTGTAGGGGACAACACATTCAAGTTGGTACATTATGTATATAAGGCGTTCTTTCCTCTGTGTAAAAAGTTAGAAGGATTTAAAAGAAAGTTAGACAAGAAGGGATTAGAACTTTTAAATTTAGAAAAATTTTAGACTGAGAACTATTAGGAGTTAATGAGTTAACAGAAGGAGATAGAGTTACATCTTGATTCTTAGTAATAAGAGCTTCTCCTTGTCTTCTTGGTTAGCAGTTAGATTTCAGTACAGACTGTAATGTATTTTCTAGGTTCTCTTAGTGTAGTTGGAAACAATCTAGAGATTTAGATTCTATGTACACTGGTGATTTTGCCAGCTTTGTAAATATTATTTATCTATTTTAATAATAGTAGAAGCAGTCAGAGTTTAATCTACTTCATGTTGTGTTCCTGAATGATATTTGTCTTAATTTGATCATTTGATTTGTGAAGTCTTCAAGGAATGAAAGGTTATTTGTGTTTTATTTAATGGTAGCTAAAATGTCTATTATTCGAATTAGCATTGAGAATGATGGAGATTGTGTGTCAATCACAAGTTTGATTTGTTCTACATTTTTAGTTTATAATTCCTTGAAGTTAACAAGTCTGGTTAAGATTGGATGAACTCTTGTTCTTTTTTTCTGTTTCAAAGCCTTGATCTATCTTTTCTATTTCTTTAAAAACCCTTGTTAAAGTAGGTTTTGATTTTCATGGTTGATCTAATAGCAATCTAGAAGCTCAACACCAGCAGGCCCCTTGAATATTACTATTGCATTGACCACTGAGTAACATCAGCACAGTTGAGACCCAACTACAAAGACCTTGGGAGCTAAGGCATCCATGTGTTTCCTTTCTCTTTTAGGAGAAGAAGAGTGGCAATATTCTGTTTGCATTGTTGTGGTGCCAAAATCGCCATCAATAGGGACTTGGCGCTAGAAGGAGGGTTGAAAAGGGAAAACTCAATAAAGATTGGATTTCTTCTTTAGAAAGGTCCCATAGAGTTCTCCAATTAGCTGAAAATTCACCACCCTTGATAGAACTCAAGACCCCAATAAGACACAGGAGCCATAAGACTGGTTCAACCATCATACCACCCTTGCCAGCCCCGCTCACTCCACCAGGCTTCTCACCAATACCCCAGTGGGTACCTATAAATCCACCACCATGTCCATCTCAATTGTCATCACAACTAGTTCAACCCATAAAACAGCTGGTTCAACCACCACCACTGCCACCAATGGTATTCTTCCAGAATAATCCTGTTCCATTGGGGACTATTCTTTGAGGTTTTCACAATTTTCCTAAGAACCCTGAGAAATTATGTCCTAAGTACATTCATGGTGAGTCAAGGAGTGTTGAAGAGGACATACAAGCTTTTAAGGATGCTTGTACTAGAGCTTAGATAGCCCACCATGATGTAGTATGTAGGTTGTTCCCATATTCCTTAGGGGATATGGCCTACAACTGGTATCTTAATCTTCCTCAATGTTCTATCCTGAGCTGGACAGACTTGGAAAATGCTTTCATCAACCAATTCAGAATTTATGTGGATCTAGCTCTTTTATACCACCAATTCACTACCATCAAAAAGGAACCAGGTGAACCCTTTCCTTTATTCAACACTAGGTTCCAACAAATGTATAGGAGATTGCAAGATCCCTATCTAGTCACTGAGAATAGTGCCATCCAAGCTTACTTCAAGGTTATAGACCCCTTGCTTAGCTTGTTCTTGCAGACGACTTATTTACCAGCTGATATTGACTCTCTATCCAAAGTCTATCATCTAGCTATCAAGCTACAACAACAAATCAGCTCTCAACAAGGAAGTTTGGGAGGAGGTTTTCCTCCAATGGGATATCAGATGCATAGCCCAATCCCTCTATTCAATACTGTCTCAAGGATGTCTCCTTCCCATTATGGTCCTGTGTTTGAATTGCAAACCCAACCACCGGTCCCATTCTTTGCTAAGGGAACTCCTGACTTATCCTGACAACCGCAGGTTCCTCCAAGCTCCCATGGTTATCATAACCAAATTGGAACTCCAAGTCATGTTGATTAGTCGCTTGTTGTTAAGAGTATGGAAAGTGAAAAGACAGTCCAACTTACTAACGAGGTAGAAACCTTGAAGAAAACACTGTCTCAGGTTACAAATGACATGGCTCAGCTTCGACTGAATCCCCCTCAAAGCCAAAGCAATTATCCTAATCAAAACAACAACAATCAGGGTACTTATCAAAATAACAACAATTACAACCAAAGGGGTTATCAGGGCCAAAATTCCTCTAATTAGGGCTATCATATTTAGAATAGAGGGTATAATCAAAGGCCAAACAACAATAGACAATGGAATATCGGGCCCAATAATGGTGGAGTTTCACACAACTATCAAGCAAATGAAGATAGATCACACATTGCAAATGTGGCCAACCTCAACTTCATGACTAATTGGTGCAAGCTTCATGATACTATGACCCATTCTGAGATAAACTGCCCTCAAATGGAGAAATTTGTCAAGATGGCACACTAAGATGCTCACACATTCCAGGGGAATTCAAACAAAGGAGGTGATTCACTGGATACTACAATGGCTTATGATATCTTTGAAGAAGAGCCCTCATTCCTAATGCAAAGTGAGAATGAACCAAAGGAAGACACATATGATGCCCAAGCCTTTCAGGCCAAAGGAGGACACTTCCTGAGAAATCAGAATAAAGGTCAATTCACTACCTCAATGCCTCCTAATCACATGGTGCCTCCAAATCAAAGTGTTGATAATAATCCTCCTCCACCAAAAGGCCCACCTGACCTCCATAACAAGGGTAATTCCTCTACCATTTTCAAAAGTAATTAAAGATATAATATAGAATTTGACATTGTTTATGAGATGCAGAGATAGAAAACTTCTTTGTCATATTTTAACATTTTAAAGTGGTGCCCTACTCAAAGGGAGATAGTGCTGAAAGCTCTAAAACAAGCTGATAAGTCAAAAGAAAAGAGCAAGGTGGCACCTGCTGGGGATGTGAATGCAGCCTTATACAGAAACAAGGTAGGTACTCCACCTTTCCTTTTAAGTTTAAGAATTTCTGGCAAAAACCTACATAACTATTTATTAGACTCGGGGGTTTCGGGAAATGTCATGCCATTTTCTATATGCAAGAAGTTAGGATTAAACCCCATTCAAACCAATAAGAAGGTCATTCAACTTGAAAAAACAGAGGTTAATGTGGTAGGGGAATTAAGAAACATACACGTTCAAGTAGGATCAGATCCTAGGATCCTAACCAACATAGATATTCAAGTGGCAGATATTCCCAAGACCTATGGTATGCTGCTAAGCCCAGATTTGATGAAAAATTTAGGGGGGTATCTTTCCCTTGACTTTTCACATATGTGGCTATCATAGAAATGGATTCCTAATCAAATTAGGATTGAAAGTGAGCCTTGCCTCAAGCATATCATCACTAAGTATGATTGTCCCAATGAGGTGGCTTACTTTGAGACTGAGATGGGGGTTTATAAAAGAGAAGAAATTCTAACCTTCTCGGTTCTCCTTTCTAAAGAAAAGTCAATGCAAAAAATCCCTAACTCCACGATTAATGAAAATCAATAGGCGTTGATTAGAAAGCTGCAACAAGACCAACTGGTCTTAGGGGCAGATATAGATCTGCAAAGTCTCCTGCTCCCTAATTGGTGCAGGGTACATTACCAAAGTCATTCTAAACTGACTTTTCAACCTTGTAGGGACATTTTAAATCATGCTTCCCAAGCTGAGGAAGCTAGCACAAGTCACCTTGAGACCATTACAGACTGCTTCTCAATTGAGGCCAAGGAAGCAACCATGTTAACCAGGGATACAATACTTTCAAAAGAAATCCCTTCTCAAATCAAACTTGCTCTAGACACATGTCCAAATCAGTATACTGATGAGGGGCAGCGCCAAGGTTTCTTAGACACCCCTGCACTCACAAATGAAATGAAACTCAAGGAACCAACCAAAGGGACAAGTGACTACCAGGAAGATGACCATAGGTCAGATGATACAATTGAGCTAGAATTGCAATGTATACCTAAACAACCTACAAATCTTCCTTTCTCTATACCTGATGCAAAAGATCAAGTAGCCCTAATTGCCACTCATCTAACTCAAGCACCCACAATAACTTCAAAAGGATAAACCCTAGCTTGTGATCAATTGTGGACCCTTACCTTTGATGGATCCAAGTCCAAAACTGGTTGTGCTGTTGGAATGGTACTAACCAGCCCTCAAGGGAAAACCTTTTTTTTCTTCTTATAGGCTACAATTCAGATGTACTAACAACGTAGTTGAATATGAAGCCCTAGCTCAAGGACTAATGTTTGCACATAAGAAGGTCAGTGCCTTGGTGGTCAAAGGAGGTTTGGAGATAGTTATCAAGCAAGTGCACAACCAATACACATGTCACAACAGAAGGTTGGCAACTTACAAAAATTGGGTATGGAACCTGATTGAGGACTTTGATTCCTTTGGGATTAGCTTAGTCCCTAGAGAAAAAAATTAGGTAGTTGATTCATTGGCTGTTGCTGCAAGCACCTTGAAACCTCTGCAAGGCTCCAAATTCAAAATATTCTCAGTGGAACTGATGTCCACCCCAGTTGTTCCTGATAATATCAAGAATTTTCAAGTTTTTGATGATGACTGATATATCCTTGCTTTCCTAGCAAGTTCTGATGTTTTTGAAGGGAAAATCATTGATGATTCCAATAGGAATCAAGGAGATTGGAACCCTAGAGATTATGATACAAAAGGGGTCCTTAATCTGAAAACTAATAACATTCCCAAGGGAATGGTTGCTCTAGAAAGAATCTTTGACTCAGACCCAAGGGCTTGAGAGAAGGCAATAGCTCAAGGAAAAGGAGGTGAATATGACATGGTTAACCTAGCTGACTCAGGTTCTAAAAGGAATGTCTACATAGGGAAGGCATGCCCTGAAGCAATTAGAGAAGACGTATTGAGGGCACTTAAAAGGGATATTGCTGTGATAGACTAGGGGTATGAAGACCTCCAGAACTTTGATTATTCTGTTATGACCCACACTATCCCCTTGAAGCCCGAGGCTAAACCCTTCCGACAGAAGTAGCGTCCTATCAATGCCCTGATTGAGCCATTGATTTATAAAGAAGTTCAGAAATTGATGTCTACAAGGATAATCTTCCCTGTGCGCCATTCAACATGGGTGGCTAACTTAGTCCCAGTCCGTAAGAAGAATGGGGAGATTAGGCTATGCGTCAACTTTAGAAACTTGAACAGAGATTCAAAAAAGGATAATTACCCGCTCCCTTCCTTGGATGAGGTATTACAGACTATCAATGGAGCACAAATGATGTCATTCTTGGACGGTTACTCTGGGTACAATCAGGTGATTTTTGACTTTGAGGACAGGATGAAGACGACTTTCACTACCAAGTGGGGGATGTTCGCATACAAAAGGATGCCATTTGATCTGATAAATGCTAGAGAAACTTTCTAGCACACCATGGACATAGCTTTCAAGGATCTAATTGGAAAATGTATTATTGCTTACATAGATGACCTTATAGTCTTCTCCAAGGATCAACTCAATCATGCTGCTGACTTGGCCAAGGTTCTCTAGAGGTGTATTCAATATGGCATCTCCTTGAATCCCAACAAGTGCATGTTTGGAGTCTCTGAGGTAAAGGTCTTGGGACATTTAATTTTAGAAAGGGGAATCTCAATTGATCTAGACCGAGTCGAGTCTATTTTGAAGATCACCCGGTCAGGAAGCAAGAAAGAAATGAAGTCTTTCTTCAGGAAAATCAACTTTGTGAGGAAGTTCATCATGGGCTTTGCTGAAATTGTGAAACCCCTAAATGAAATGATGAAAAAGGATGCCAGAAAAAAGTGGACTGTGGAGGCAAAGGCCGCATTTGCGCAAATCAAGTGATCCATCTCAGAAGCACTGGTCCTTACCAGCTCCGATTACATCAAATCATTCTATATTTACTCTTTCGCCTCTGACCATTCCGGTGCAGCTGTATTAACCCAAAGATAAGAAGAGGCGGAGGAGAGACCGATTGCGTTCATGATCTCTCCATTCAAAAACTCAGAGATAAAATACCCACCTCTGGAGAAGCAAGCTTTTGCACTAGTTCAGGCTATTAAGAAATTTTGACATTACATTCTTCGAAGTCAAGTCGTCACTGTAGTTCTGGATGGAGCTGTCAAGTCCCTACTGATGCAGAGCGAGCTAGGAGAAAGAAGGGGAAAGTGGATGGCTATCTTATAGGAGTTCGATCTGGAGATACACCCTATGAGACTAGTCAGGGGCATGGGTCTATCCAAGTCCATGGCGGATGCTGGTAACAACATTGTTTGCCAGCAATATATGACCCAGTCCTTCTCCAACAATCCCTGGTATGCTGATACCATTTGCCTAATGCTCAATAGTTGATATCCAGAAGGAATGAATGCCACTCAAAGGAGAGCCCTAAGACTAAAGATTTCCCATTACATGCTCAAAGGAAGGTTGCTATACAGGAGGAATTTTGAAGGAGTATACCTGAGATGCCTTGATCATCAAGAGGCCAAGCAAGTGATCTCTGAATTTCATGGGAAACATGGCATAGGTCATGGTTCTGTAGATTCTCTGGCACACCAAATCCTTAGGTCTGGATATTACTGGCCTTGTGTATTCAAGGATGCACACTAGCATGTGAGGACATGTCACACCCCCTAGGTTTCTGCACCAAGGGTTCAACACCATTTAGCTATGCCACTGCAGCTTGCCTATGAGGTAAGGCCATTTACCTAGTGGGCACTGGATTTCATTGGGGTTATTAACCCAAACTCTACTACAAGACATAAATTCATCTTGACTATTACTGACTACTGCACAAGATGGACAGAGGCTATACCATGCAAAAACAACACAACAAAGGTAGTGATCAAGTTCCTCACCGAATGCATCACTACAAGGTTTGGGGTACCCTTCGCTCTGGTATGTGACAATGGCTCTGCCTTTTCTTCTGCTGAGTTTATTTCCTGGGCATATGATCACAAAATTGTTTTGAAATACTCTTCGAACTATTACCCACAAGGCAATGGAGTAGCAAAGTCAACCAATAAAAACCTCTTAGGGGTAATTAAGAAATTGTTAGAACATAACCCTAGAGACTGGCATACCCAACTGAGATTCACATTATGGGTGGATAGGACTAGGATTAAGGCTGCTTTAAACACCTCACCATTCAAGTTGGTATATGGCCAAGAGCCTGTCTTTACTATCCATCTACAAATACCTATCCTTGAGTTCATGCATAAATTCTACTCTAGTGACAATAGGATAGAAGTCAGATTAGCTGCTTTGTTAAAATTAGAAGAACAAAGAGATGATGCTTTGCAACAATTTTTTAACCATCAGGCTGTTGTCAAATGTTGGTTTGATAAAAGAGCCAAAATCAAAGCTTTTAGGATATCAAACCTAGTGTTGTTGTGGGATAAAGCCAGTGAAAAGAAGGGTAGCCACCAAAAATTTAACAAACTCTGGCTAGATCCTTATCAAATTGTTGAGATCCTAGGGGAAAATGCTTTCAGACTAAGCAGCCTAACCGGAGAACCTGTTCCATTGCCTATCAATGGGCAGTTTCTTAAGCATTATTTTGAGTCATGAAGGCTGTTAATTTCTGTTATAAATGAAAATAATTTATTGGTCTCCTATTTGTAAGTAATGTGTATTTATGTAAATAACTTCTATACTTTTTCTTGTAAGTAGCTCTGTCCTTATGTAAATAATTTGCTACTCTCTTTGTAAATAGTTTGTTTTTCTGTTTGTAAATTTTCTCTCTTCTTGTAAATAATTTTCTATTTGTTTTTTGTCCTTATGTTCTTTTATTTGTCTTGCTGTTTGGTTTTCTCCTTTGTTTTTGTTCTTTGGGGGTTTATCTATTTCTTTCCATCTTGGAATGGTGGTTGTTTATTTGAAGCATACTTTGGTCATTAGGAGAGAAGCGGTTTAAATGTTTTCAGGTTTCTGATCGAGTGATTTTTTCCTTAATTCATTGTTTCATGCTTATTGTCAATAAAAGTTGTGGAAAGTCTTGAAAGCAAGGTGCCAAGTAAGTAACCTTCATCAGCTCCCCTAAATCTGTCACAAATCATTAAGAACATTTCCTCTTGTAAGGGTATATCTATCTTAGGATTATGGTGTTGCAAGATTTGAGTGAAAAATCTGATTCCTAAGTGTTGTCTTGAGGTCCATGGTAGTTTCCAACCCAGATCAAATGTTAAACATTTGACATATTGAAAAAGAACTAAGTGAAATATCTAAAACTCTATAAAAAAAGAAAGAAAGAAAAGAATTATCAAAAGAAAAAGAGGATTCAATATGAATGGGTGATTCCAGTATCTCTATCGGGGCTATGGACGCCTGGCTAGTAGTAGAGCAATGCTATGAGGAAACTAGAGGTATCTTCATCGGGGCTATAGATGCCTAACTGGCAGCAGAGCAATGCCAAGGATATCATTGCATGACCAGCTAAAAGGGATAAACTCATGTAGCTCAAATCTTGCACATTGTTGCTCAAAAGATAAGGAAAATTTTATGAAAGGATGATGCACTATCAAGCACACACATAGATTCAGGGGTAGCCATTGATTGACTTGCATTTGAGATTCTAGCTCTACCTTGCTTGAAATAACTGACCCAACTGGAGTTGTGATGTTCATGAACTAGGAGTTCTGGGTAGCTGAATCCTTCACATTCATGAAAATGGTTAAACCATTTTCCCAGCCAAGTCGCCATTTGTTATGCCTTGCTTAACCACCCCACTTTGATCTAGATCAAAATGGGTCCCCCTTTCTCTTTTGTTTTCTTTGATTTTGTTATTTTCTTTCCTCTTGGGAGTTCTTCTACTTTCTGCCTAAGTTTGTCTTCTTGTTTTGTTTAATCTTGGTTCTGTCTCAACCTAAGTTAGTTTTCTCCTTGCTAGGAATTCAGTGAAATAATTATAAGCAATGGTGGATTTATTATAATATCTCTTGTTTACCTATGAGGACTAATGTAGACCTTTCTTTTGTAAGATTGAATCATGCACCTGGTGATATTTGCTAGGTGAGCTCAGTTAGATGCCATTCCTCAATCCAGTTGGTCCTAAAAATTAGTTAAGGTAAAAGTCGGCAAGACCCTAGAGATGTCACAGCGAGCGAAATTCATGTGCAGTCAACTATCGACAAGACATCAAACAGGGTCCCGGCGACATGGGATTTCCTATCGGCATGAGAGGTTTCCTTTGCAGAAAGGTCTTGGCGAGATCTTCGGGTCTCACCGACCGACGACAAAAGGGATCCGTATATCGGCAAAGGTTTTTCTCTTCGCCAAGAGGTCTTGGCGAATTCATGAAGTCTCACTAATTTACCGCACAATGAGCAAACACTTCGGCAGGAGATATTGAGTTCGGGATAAAGTCTTGGTGAAAGCCATATGTCCTGCCAATTGGCAAGAACAAGAAAATCCTTTCGGCGAGGGTTATGTCTTCGGTGGAAACTCTCCCCAAGTGCTTCATGTCTCGCCAACCTCTGATAGAGTATTACATCTTGGTGAGAGACTTTTCTTCAGAGAAAAGTCTCAGCGCCCATGAAAAGTCACACCGACACAGTGCGAGGGGGATTCCATCAGTGGTCTTTGGTGAGAGAATCAGTATGTCATGAAAACAAAAGGGGGGAACTAGTAAAGCTTTCACCGATACATGAGGTATCTATAGGATGTCTCCCCGATAAGAGGGCGTTACACCGACACACTGGGAATGAAAGAAATGCATGTCAATATAACTAAAGTAAGGTCTCCCCGACATAAAAGATTGCCAAAGGATTATGCCTTTGGCATAGTGTTTGGCCAAAAGGAGGAGGTCACATCAAGAAGCTCTAACTCGAGGAGAATTGGAATGAATGTAACAGGTTCGATAGGATGTCCTGCTAACTTGAGAAGGTCTTGGCGATAGCAGAATTCGGCGAAAGGAAGCCCCGGTCAGTGTGAAGTCTCACTGACCGAAGGAAGTCTCTGTGACAAGGGGAGGCTCACCGAGAGAAAAGTGAGCTCAACAAGATGTCTCACCGATGAGGTGAACTCTTGCCAAGATAAAGTGGTATCAGCGAAATGAAGTGGCTTCGCTGAGAGGTCTCCTCAACTCATGTGGATCATGCTGAAACAAAGATCAGAGAGACTCCAGAAGCATAAAGGGGTTCGAGGTAAGGTCTTCCTAAAATATTATAGTCTCCCCAACATCAGAGATGAGCTCACCCAAGGTGTCTGGCATTGCCAAAATTCTTGCTGACAAAATAAGTTCAGGGAGAAAATAAAGGCTCGAGAAGGTCTTGGTGAAGAATGAGGGTCCCACCAAAGCTCTGTGCTCAGCGATAATTTTGCCTTCAGCAGGAGGTCTACCTAAAATGAAAAGGTCTTACCAAAGGGTCAGTCTTCGATATGACATAGAGAGCTCAATCAAAGGTCTCAGTGAAACGTAGGGGTCTCGGTGACACATGTGGAGTGAGAGAAAACACTTCGGTAGGACTACAGGGAGGTCTTGGTGACAATATAGCCCACCAAAGAATCATGTCTTCACCATAGGTCTTGCCGAAGGATCAATCTTCGGTATGACATCAAGGGGCTTGATATAAGGTCCCCCCAAAGTAAGATTGTCTCAACGAAAGGACAGAACAAGCTTTCCAAAAGATCTAAAGTTCAGCAAGATGTCACATCGACTAGACAAACTCTCGCCGAACTCAAATGACCACTCAGCAAAGGACAAGACCTCGATGAAAGGTCTTAGCGAAGTCTAAAGGTCACACAGAAACAAACAAAGATCAGGGACACTCCAGAAGAATAAAGGGCACTCGGTGAAATGTTTGGCCAAAACAAGGTTACACTGAAGCAAAAGGGAGTCAGGAAGACTCTAAGCAAATGAAGTGACTTCGCTAGGATGTCTTACCTGCATGGAAAAGTCTTGCCGAAGACAAGGAGGGCTCGGTAAGAAGAGAGGAGTTTGGGGTGAGATATCACCGAGCCAGAAGAGTCTCGCTGACACGAGGAAGCTCACCCAAAAATTTAGCCTTCGGAAAAATGTCTTGCCGACTTGCCTATGTCACACTGAAAGAACAAGTGAGCTTGGGGGAATAAAAGGAACTCGGGGAGACTCCAAATGTAAGGAAGACTTTGCTATGAGGTCACAATGACAAATGATAGTCTCCTTGACATGAAAGATGGACTCGCCAGGAGAGGAAGGACTTCTACATGACTTCTTGCCGATGTGCTTAGGTCTTGCCAAGAGCGGTCGATTCACGAGTAAAGAAGGATATCAGTATGACTGATAAGAGCCCACCATGACCTCTTGCCGACTATCTAGTGTCATGCCGATGGTTGCTAAGGGCGATATCATCACATCAGGGAGACACTGATGGTGTCTTACCAATATGTGGTATTGATCGGTCCACCTTTGACCACTTGAGGAGCTCACTTGGCAATATGCCCGACCAATCAGAAGGAGCCAAAAGAGTGACTCATAAGCCCAGTTTGACTAATTAACTGTTGCTGTGAAGGAAATCTACAAAATGTAAGCAATATGGATTCATTCCAAGATTAGAGGGTGATGGATTGTCTCAGTGACAATGTTCAGATCTATAGGGAGGCCCAATGGTGCTTCAGGAGGATGGTCAATGTACAGAGAAGTCCAGGACATAAGGAGGCTGAAGGAAAGGAAAAACTGTGACTCATAGGAACAGCTGTAGTGACTATTGTCAAAGAGGTGGATCAACATTGATGGAGATATTTTGGAGCATTCAAGGCAGATTTTAGAGGGAGTTCAAAGGTGGACACAAAGACGCTAGAGTTAATGCAGCAGCAGTAAAAGATCTATAGATCTTTCCCAAAAACCTTTCATTAGCATGGACAATAGGGATTCACATTGAATGCAGTTTTGAATTTCCTTAGAAAGGTTTGACAGTCAACTCTCCTATAGTTGGCGGATATTTTGTAAACCCTAGTGCAGGGAACAACACATTCGAGTTGGTACATTCTGTATATAAGGCGTTCTTGCCTCTGTGTAAAAAGTTAGAAGGATTTAGAAGAAAGTTAGACAAGAAGGGATTAGAACTTCTAGATTTAGAAAACTTTTAGACTAAGAACTATTAGGAGTTAGTGAGTTAACAGAAGGAGATAGAGTTGCATCTTGATTCTTAGTAATAAGAGCTTCTCCTTGTCTTCTTGGTTAGCAGTTAGATTTCAATACAGACTGTAATGTATTTTCTAGGTTCTCTTAGTGTAGTTGGAAACAATCTAGAGATTCAGATTCTCTGTACACTGGTGATTTTGCCAGCTTTGTAAATATTATTTATCTATTTTAATAATAGTAGAAGCAATCAGAGTTTAATCTACTTCATGTTGTGTTCCTGAATGATATTTGTCTTAATTTGATCATTTGATTTGTGAAGTCTTCAAGGAATGAAAGGTTATAATTTGTGTTTTATTTAATGGTAGCTAAAAGGTCTGTTATTCGAATTAGCATTGAGAATGATGGAGATTGTGTGTCAATCACAAGTTTGATTTGTTCTACATTTTTAGTTTATAATTCCTTGAAGTTAACAAGTCTGGTTAAGATTGGATGAACTCTTGTTCTTTTTTCTGTTTCAAAGCCTTGATCTATCTTTTCTATTTCTTTAAAAACCCTTGTTAAAGTAGGTTTTGATTTTCATGCTTGATCTGATAGCAATCTAGAAGCTCAACACCAGCAGGCCCCTTGAATATTACTATTGCATTGACCACTGAGTAACATCAGCATGGTTGAGACCCAACTACAAAGACCTTGGGAGCTAAGGAATCCATGTGTTTCCTTTCTCTTTTAGGAGAAGCAGCGTAGCAATATTCTGTTTGCATTGTTGTGGTGCCAAAATCGCCATCAACAACCTCATGACCAAATACCTGATGAACAACCACCACAAAAAACTCCTCCAAGAATTCTTCAACATCCCCATGGAACTCAACAAAATTCAATGGGGAAAATTGAAAATAACAAAAACAAATTGAGTTAATTTCGAGGTTGAAGGATCTTGCAAGTTCAACCTTGTAAAGAACCACTCTTGCACAATCACTTGAAGCTATGTTAACACATGTAGATTGAATTAGCAAGCAATTAAGTGGTTGGAAAAAAGAAGAGATAAGAGTACAAATAATATTATGTAGATAAAATATCCTACACACAAGTCAAAAATGAAATGAATACAAAATTTGACTTGTGTTCCCTTTTCACATATGAACAAATCAACCTCTACACCCTACAAGCAAGAGGTTCCCTATCCATTAGTGCAACCACCGAGGGATAAAGGACCATTTTTGGCAGAGATGGTGGATGGTTTTTAACTATCCTCCATGCAACAATAATGAGGACCCATAATATTTCTTGAGGAAACTCTATTGCGAGTTTGTCCTCAAAAAAATCCCCAACTATTTTGATATGTAGGATTTTCAGGCTCTACATAGGATAAATCAAGGGCATGTCTTGACCAACAACAACCAACAAGATAAGCACTCATCAGACCAGGTTATGAGCATGTGGCTATCCCTTCCGTTGTGAAGGAGAGTGTTGAGGTCGAGACACTATAGTCCATTAGTTTCTTGACCTAGAGCATCATAGAGTGTGTTAGTCCTTCAGTATTGCATGAGCCAAGCGAGACTTCGAGGGGTAGGGTTCCACCTGATAGTTTCAAGCTTGCAGGTCACCCTGTGTTATGAATCCATGGATAGTTAGGAGGTAGATGCGTAGGATACATCTATAGTTAACCAATTGGTGATGAAAAATACCCTCATGAATGAGTCTTTTGGCCTTGATACTCAGGTAAATGTTAGCAAGTTCATTGAATTTAATTTATGTAATTTCATTTTTGAAATGCAAGATTAACTAATTTAGTTTAATGATTGTAATGAAATTTCAGGGTCATAGCATTCATTCAATTTTTATCAGTCCTCCACCTCTATATTATGCTATGACATGTACTGTCGAGGCATGTATCTAGTAAACAATTATAAATATTACATGTGAAAATTATTGTTATATGAATGGTATTCTAATATCTAATTTTGGATGTTGCATAGGTTAATCTTGGAGGTTTCGTGGCAACACCTCTCATTGGAGGTGGAGTTTGAAGCTTAACTCAAACAATAGAATAAAGAGTTTAACTAATGAATTGTACTTAATAGAAATGTGTAGTTTATATTCATATCATTGATTTCATTGCATTGCACATATTTCAAACTCAAAGAATTACTTCACATTGCATAACTAATAACTAGATGTTGATAGATGACATAATTTCAATTACAATATAGTTTTTTAAAAAGTCAACATAAGCAGTGATGTAATTACTTCACATTGCATAACTAATAACTAGGAGCAACTTCTAATTACATTTTCTTGTCATGGCATTCCATGAGACCACATTTTATTGAGGAATTTTTTCAAATTGTTCATTGCCTTGTCTATGCTATGGATGGTTGGAAAAATTTATCAAAGCATAATACTAAGCAATAGCATAGACAAGGAAATGAGTTATTTGAAAAATACCTCAAAGACATGTGGTCTCATGGTGATGTCCATCACCAGGAGACCATATTTCTTTGAGGCAATTTTGCAAAAAGCTCACAACCTTGTCTATGCTACCACATTTTCCATACATGTCTACTAAAGAATTTTATTAATCAATTCACTTCCTTGCTAATATGGCTAAAATCCTAAAACATGTGCTTTCGAAAAAACTATGGATGATTGGAAAAAAATCTATCAAAGCATAATAGTAAGCAATAGCATATACAAGGAAATGAGTTGTTTGAAAAAATTCCTTGAAGAAATGTGGTCTCATGGTGATGACATCACCATGAGATCACATTTCTTTGAGGCATTTTTTCAAACAACCCATTGCCTTGTCTATGCTACCACATTTTCCATACATGTCTACCAAAGCATTTTATCAAACAATTCACTTCCTTGCTACTACGGGGGTAAGTGCAAAATGATGGGGGGCCAAAAAAGGGTCTTAAGTAGCCACTTTTTTTTTAAATCAAGAAATAATGGCCTTGGATGAGAAATTGAGGATAGTTACACTCAAAATTTTAAGATGCAACAAAAATAATGCAACATGTACTCCAAGTCTTATTTTCAAATTACTATTTTCTATTGAAAATGGTATAGATTAAGGGGTTCAAAAGAGGGATCCATAGAAATTGGTGTTGTTTTTATCAAAAAACATAACATATCATGTTTTGTGGCTCCCTCAAAAGGTTAACTTTTTTTTGGTATTTTTAATATCGCTTCAGTGAGAAATTAGCTAACAACATGTAGTTTATGCCCAATTTTTTTGATAAGTTTTTAATGAATATTTGATTTTTTACTAATTTTCAAAGTAGACACATCCTAAAAAATAGAATTTTGGTCGTGCTACCCCTACAAATTTTGAAAACTAATTGAAAATCATTTTTTAATATGTGTCTAGAATGGATTCTAGTTTCTAAAAATGTAATTTATTTGAAATTTCAATTAACGGTTAATTTATAAAGAGAAAAATACCAAACAATGGTTTTTGCCAAAAAAATGAACACAGAGACAAAAGAAATTAAAGATCAAAGGCTTAAAATTGTCAAAATATGAAAAATATTACATTATTAGATAGCTAAGAGAGAGCCAAACATTACCCAAGTGTTTGATTTGTTTGACCTTGAAACATGTGCAAACCTGATGGTTAACATGAACAAGATTATGTGAAATTTTGTAGAATATGCAAAAACATGTCTTTGGGTGTTGGGAAGGCCGTCCAAGCCTTTGGGATGGAAATCCAAAGAAAATCCAAGCCAAAGGCTTGGGGTTTCCCAAAGCAAGACAAAATGCGAGCGCATTACAACACATTCACATTATTTGAATGCATTGACAAAATGCAAGCGCGTTATAACACACTCATATTTTGTGAATGCATTGACAAAACATTTGGTCTACATTGATTTTTTTTCTTCTATTTTTTTCTCTTCTTGTTATCTTTGAGGGAAACTATATACATGGAATAAGTATAAGTTGATATATACATATGGACATTTACTTTCTTATGCTTTAAGTTATATTTCATGTATATAGTTTCAAGATGTTTGAGAGTGGTTTCAGATCTCTAGGAGTTATAATTCAAATTCTAGTTTTTGGAAGATTTTACAAATTTTCAAACTTAGTCAAATTTCAATTATCAACATGTCAAGTTTCAATAATCAAGAGGTCAAATTTTAGTAATCAACAAGTTGTATTCTCTCTCTCTTTCTCTCTATCTCACTTATTTTTTATCCTTTACACTCTAGACCTCTCTCTCACTATCTCCACCCCCCCTCTCTCTCTCTATATATATATATATATATATATATATATATGTACATAGTGATCCCATAATAGTGGTTTACAATTTTTGGCCAACCGACACTGAAATTATTATTTTTAACTAAATCTTCATATTTGGCCACCTATAGCGGCTAAACTATGAGGAATTTGAAGATGGTACAAACTAGAGTCTCATCAATTTTTTTCTGTAGATTCTAAAATATTTTTTCAAAATTTTGGAGATCAAATTGCACTTTTCCATCTCCCACTTAAAATTGATTTTTTCAGAAAATGTAACATTTTTAAATGTGACGCTATTAATCGTGAGCAACACATAACTTTTTCCATGAAGGATAAAATTATAATTCTTTCAAATTTAGATTTGTAACTTTGATATCTAGTGCTTCCACTTGGTTAGATAGTTTTTTATTGAATATTTTTTCCTTAATCAAGTTTCAAAGTCAAACGAATTACAATTCAAACACAACGTGACCGCATAATGCGTAACTTCTTTTGTATATGTCAAAATTTTTATTTTTTATTTTTGTTGAATGAAGGACTTCAATATCTGGTGCACTCATATTTTTCAAATTTTATTTTTGATAATCTTCTATTTTTCCACATGTGAAGAACAAAGAAACTCATTTTCAATGAAAAACCTATGTTTAATAAAACTTAAAAAACAAATACATAACAAAACCAAAACATATTAAAATTATATTCATTGGATAGCTTGTTCTGAGGAATA